>ML101980.1:25234-42007 GCA_003697995.1 Taxidea taxus jeffersonii | reverse complement strand
TATGAGAAATTATTTACATCTGAAGAATAGGGGGGAAATTGAGAGTTTTGGTGAACCATAAAATCTTAATAGTTGAAGATATATGTGCATATGTCAGAGAACAACATAGAAACTCACATTTATCACATAACAATGACCTTAATGGCGAGAACCTGATTAGTTTTTTAGGAAATGGATTTCTACAAAAGCTTCTAGGACAGGAGGGTACATAAAGAACTGACTTTAAATCTCCCCCTTCAAACATGCTCCCAATCTTCCAAACCCACTCATACTTCTGATTCCCAAATAGAAATTATATTCATGGCCAAAATCCCAAGAATAAAGTTTATGAACCTCTGTATCATAGAATTACAGGGTGTTAGTAACGGAAGATCCTTATGGATAAGATGATGCCAAATTTTGCAAATATAGCAATGAGGGGTAAAATTTTTTCTTAGACCAAGTAGCTTTGCTGGAATTAGACTTTAGACCCAACTGTGATGTGAAATCTGGTGCTCTTTCCATTATGCCATAATGACTCCCCAGACATCAAGGAAATGGAAAGCACCAACCGCAGCTACTGTCACTGAATGTAATTAACAAATCCAGTTGAGCAATCTGTGTAATAGAATGACAGCTTTACTCTATACATAAAAGCATGTCTGAACTTGAATGAAGGACTGGGGACAAGTTCCCCCAGGCATTTCTTTATAGGAACATGGAAGAAGCCTTCTGATAAAAATATAACCAAAAAGAAAAAAAAGGTATGGGGAAATCAGTTCATACATATTAAGCCATTATTGAAAGAAATAAAGTTGAAAATACTAAGTTATTACTAAGCAAATTCAGTGCTTACTAACTAACACCCACATCCCAGAAAAAATAGAAGTTACAGGATGCATTTCAGTAAAATGTAAATATCACATTGAGAGCAGCCTTGGCCCTGGAGTGGCATTGGCAAAGGTAACAAGACATTGGAAGGAACAAAGCTTATAGTGATAGGGACAACATTCACAGCTGAGGCACTGGTTCTGTCAGCATTCAGGGGTGCCTATAGTTTTAACATAAACACCAGAATAGAAGGATCCTACTCCCATATCCAACCAGCAAATTGATTCCAAAGCACATAAAGTAAATCAAAAGAATAATCATGGAAACCTTTAATAAGGTAGTAGCACATCCTTATTTTCAAAAAGCCAAGTCTAAATATAGGACAAATGTATTTTTAAAAATGACTACTGGAAATTCCATGATCTCAGAGTCCTTTCTCCTGAATGAATTATTGCACTGTGAAAGAATAAATGAATAAAGCATTTGTGTTTTTGTTTGCTTCAAAATCATGTAGAACTACCCTACACACAACAAATAACATCTTTCTACTTAAGTAAGGTAAAGTGTTTTTTCCCTCCTGAAATCAAATTAAGTCATAAACCTGCAAAGACAAAGAGTGTGGAAGAGAAATGGCACCAGAAAAGAGAGTTTGATGGTTTTCTGGAAGATAAAAAATAGAAACTGAGTGGCAAATGCCTTAACATAGAGAAAGCTGGATCTTGGGTGACAACAGAGAAAGAAAGCAACAAGCAGCAAATAGACCCATGCAAAGAACACAGGGACACCTCAGAAATTGGAGGCCTCAGGTTCCTGAGGTGGCCATGGTGGGAATTGAGATTAACTGTAGGATCAATTTAAGGTTGAGCAATGGGAAGTTTCACTTACAGACACCCTTTCCAACTCCATGCTGTTAATTCATATTTAAGATCTCACAATATTTGAGGAGCACCATAATCATGAAAGATGGAGACCAAGTCAAACAAAGGATGCTCAGAGTAAAAAGGGCAAAGTGGAGAGCAGAATAATTTTGTAAAAATTTAAGACCTTTACAGAGATGAGAGAAAATTTGGCATGGCTTAAAACAAAACAAAACAGGGCGCCTGGGTGGCTCAGTGGGTAAAGCCTCTGCCTTCGGCTCAGGTCATGATCCCAGGGTCCTGGGTTCAAGCCCCGCATCGGGCTCTCTGTTCAGCGGGGAGCCTGCTTCTTCCTCTCTCTCTGCCTGCCACTCTTCCTGCTTGTGATCTTACTCTCTCTGTCAAATAAATAAATAAAATCTTTAAAAAACAAAACAAAACCCTATAATAAAAATAATTTTAAAAGTTCTTTCAGGACTCAAATTTGGATTAAATTATACTTATATATAAAAACATAAAGTTATATTATATTATATTTGAACATGGAGGTACTAATATCTTTTCAAATTAGTGGATTTGTTTCCTTTGAATATATTCTCAGAAGTGGAATTGCTAGATCACATGGTAGTTCTATTTTTAATTTTTTGAGGATCTTCCATACTGTTGTCTATAGTGGCTATACCAATTTACCATCCCACCAAAAGTGCACAAAGATTTCCTTTTTCCATATCCACACCAGAATTTTTTATCTCGTTTTTCTTTTTTACTATGGCCATTCTAACAGGCATGAGGTGATATCTCATTGTGGTTTTAATTTGCATTTTCCTAATGACTAGTAATGTTGAGCAATTTTTCATGCACCTGTTGGCTTTTTATATATCTTCTTTGGAGAAATCTCTATTTAAGTCCATTGCCCATTTTTATTGAGATACTTGGGGGTTTGCTATTGAGTTGTATGAGTTCTTTATATATTTCAGATATTAACTCTTTATCAGATATATGGGTTGCAAATATTATTCCCCACTTCATAGGTTATGTTTTTCTATTATTGGTGGTTTTTTGATGGTTTCTTTTGCTGTAGAGAAGCTTTTCAGTTTAATCTAATCCCACTTATTTATTTTTCCTTTTGTTGCTTGTGTTTTAGGTGTCATATTCAAGAAATTATTATCAAGACTCAGGTCAGGGAGGTTTGTTCCTACATTTTCTTCTAGAAGAGTTAAAGTTTCTGGACTTATATTTGTCTTTAATCCATTTTAGTTCATATTTGTGAGTGCTGTAAAATATTTGTCCATTTTCATGCTTTTACATGTGAAAATTTTCCTAGCACCATTTATTGAAGAGACTGTCTTTTCTCCATTGAATATTCTTGACTCCTTTGTCAAATATTAGTTGATGATATATGCTTGGGTTTATTTCTGGGCTCTCAGTTCCATTCTATTTGTTGATTTGTCTGTTTTTACCCCGGTACTGTACTGTTTTGATGACTATAACTTTATAGTATAGGTTTAAACAAGATAGTGTGATGCCTTCTGCTTTGTTCTTCTTTCTCAGGATTTCTTTGGCTATTGAGGGTCTTTTTGTGATTGCATGTAGATTTTAGGAGTGTGTTTTATACTTCTGTAAAAAAATGTCATTTGAACCTTGTTAGGGATTGCATTGAAGTTATAGATGTCTTTCAGTAGTTTCAACATTTTAACAATATTAATCCTTCCAATACATGAACATGGGATACTTTTCCATTTATTTGTGTCTTCTTCAGTTTCTTCCATCAATGCCTTGTAGTTTTCAGAGTAGATATCTTTCACCTCCTTAGTTAAATTTGTTCTTAAGTATTTTATTGTCTTTGATGCTATTGAAAATTGCATCAATTTATTTCCTTTCCAGAAAATTTGTTAGTGTATAGAAATACAACTGATTTTTGCATGTTAGTTTTATATCCTGCAACTTTACTGAATTCATTGATCAGATCTAAGTTTTTTGGTTGAGTTTTCAGGATTTTCTGTGTATAAAAGTATGTCATCTGCAAACAGAAATAATTCGACTTCTTCTCTTCCAATTCTGATACATTTTATTTTCTTCTCTTGCCTGACTGCTCTAGTAAGACTTCCAGTACTATGTTGAATAGGAGTAGAGTGAGTTGGCTTCCTTTTCTTGCTCCTGATCTCAGAGGAAAAGTTTCAACCTATTGCCATTGTGTATGGTGTTACCTGTGAACTTCTCATATAAGGCATTTATTATGTTGAAATGTGTTTCTTCAAAGTCTAATTTATTTAGGGTTTTTATCATGAATGAACATTGAATTTTATCGTGTTTTTCTGCATCTATTGAAATAATAATTCTCTCTTTTTGTTCTATTAATGGGATGTATCATATTGACTGATTTGTATATGTTGAACCATCCTTACATCCCAGGTATAAATCCCACTTGATCATGGTAAATGATTATTTTAGTGGTGCTAAATTTGGTTTGCTAGTTTTCTATTGAGAAATTTTGTATCTGTATTCATCAGAGATACTGGCTTGTGATTTTCTTTTCTAGTAGCATCCTTTTCTGATTTTGGTATCAGGATAATGCTAGCCTCATAAATAAGTCTGAAAGTGTTCCCTCCTCTTTAATTTTTTGAAAGAACCTGAGAAGGACTGATGTTAATTCCTCTTTAAATGTTTGGTAAAATTCACCAGAAAAGTCATCTGGTTCTGGGATTTTCTTTTATTGAGAGATTTTTTATTACCAATTCAAACTCCTTACTAGTAATTGGTCTATTTAGATTTTCTATTTCTTCCTTATTCAGTCTTGGTAAGTTGTGCATTTCTAAGAATTTTCCCATTTCTTCCAAGTTGTCCAGTTTTTTGGCCTATAATCGTTCATAGTAGCCTCTAATGACCTTTTGAATTTCCTTGGCATCATTTGTCACGTCTCCTTTTTCATTTATAATTTTGTTTATTTGTGTCCTTTCTCTTTTTTCCTTGATTAGTCAAGGTGTTTGCCAATTTTGTTTATTTTTCAAAGAACAATTCTTAGTATGTCAATCATTTCTGTTGTTTTTTGTCCTCTCTTTTATTTATTTTTGCTTAATCTTTATTATTTCCTTTCTTCTGCTAACTTTGGGCTTAGTTTGCTTTCTTCACATGCCCCCCCCCCACCACCAGTTCCTTAAAGCATAGAGTGAGTTCATTTATCTGGGATCCTTCTTGCCTTTTTTTTTAATTTAATTTTTTTTTCAGTGATCCAAAATTCATTGTTTATACACCACACCCAGTGCTCCATGCAATACATGCCCTTCTTGCTTCTTAATGTAAGCATTCATTGCTATGATCTCCTCTTAGAACTGTTTTTGGTGCATCCTACAGATTCTAGTATGTTGTGTTTCCATTCTCATTTGTCTCAAAATTCTTATTTTTATTTCCCCTTTAATTTTTTCTTTGAGCCATTAGTTGTTCAGGAGAATATTTGTTAATTTTCATGTGGTCATGAATTTTCCAATTTTTCTCTTATTATCAATTTCCAGTTTCATGCCACCATGGTCAGAGAAGTTAATGACATGACTTCAATCTTCTTGAATATGTTAAGACTTGCTTTGTAGCCTTAAGATAAGGTCTATCCTAGAAAATGTCTTGTGTGTGCTTGAAAAGAATATATACATCCTGCTTCTTTTGCATAGAAGGTCTGTAAATATCTGCTGGGTCCATTTTGTCTATTGTTTTGTTTAAATCTGCTGTTTCTTATGGATTCTTTGTCTGATCAGTCCATTGTGAAAGTAGGGTATTAAAGTCCCCAACTATTACTATATTACTATTTATTTCTCCTTTTAGCTGTTTTTGTATTAAATACTTTAGGTGTCCCAATGTTGGGTGCATTAATTGTTATACCTTCTTGGCAAACTGATCCTTTAATCATTACATAATCACCTTCTTTGTCTCTTTTTACCATGTTTAGTTTAAAGTCTATTATGGCTGAAAAAAGGTATAGCTACTCCTGCTTTTTTGTTGTTAGGATTTGTTTGAAATGTCTTTTCCACCCTCTCAACTTTTAGTCTTTGTGTGTATTTAAGGCTAAAGTGGGTCTCTTATAGGCAGCATATTGTTGGATCTTGTTTTTTTACCCAGTTACCCATTCTCTGTCTTTTGATTGGAGAAGTTAAACTATTTATATTTAAAATAATCATTGATAGGTAAGAACTTGCTATTGTCATTTTGTTCATTGTTTTTTGGTAGTTTTGTAGATTCCTTTGTTCCTTATTTCTAATCCTGCTGCTTTTTTGGTGTGTTTTTATATCATTTGGTGTTTTGATGGTTTTTTGCTTTGACTTCTGTATCATGTTCTTTTGTATGGTTATTACAGGCTTTTCCCTTGTGGTAACCATGTAGTTCGCAGAAAATACATTAAACATAAAACACCTACTTTTAAACTGATAATAACTTTATTCAATAGAATTCATAAACTCCCAATTTTACTTCTTCTCCCCATATTTTAAGTCCTTGTCATTACAATTTATATGTTTTTTATAGTGTGTTACTAATACTGTTTACTGTAGTTATGGTTATTTTTACTACGTTCACTTTTTTTAACTTTTAAACTGGAGTTGTAAGTAAATTATGCACCATGATTACCATACTGCAGAATCTAACTATGACTACATATTTACCATTATAAATGAGATTTATGTTACCCAGTAGGTTTTTATGATGTAATTAGCTTTCCTTTATTTCCAGTCAAAGAAATCCCTTTAGCATTTCTTGTAAGGTGGACATGGTGGTTATGAAGTCCCTCAACTTTAGTTTGTTTCAGAAAGTCCAGATTGCTTAGGAAGAGATACTAGACCCTTCCTGGTCAGGTTCCAGCTTTCCTGTCTGACTTAATCCTTCATGACTACTTTCTCCCACCCCTAGGACTCTCTATCTTCCAGTGCTAGAGTAATATCTACTTTCTGGGCCTTTACACACTGCTTTCTCTCCTTAACTCCTCTCATTCTTCAAGTCCAACTTAGGTCATCTGTACCCTTCTTATAGCTTGAATGCTCCACCTACATGCCACCATCACTTGGTTTAAAAAAAAAAAGCCAACCCCTGTTACATCTATAAATAAATACTACTTGTTGAGTACTCGTGATGTAGAAGACACTGCAATAGGTGATGTACTTATATCACCTCTTTCAATTATGACAACACCTGTGTAGTGTATACTATTATACCTATTTTCCAGAAGCAGAAAGCAAACCTTAGAGAGGTTTAGTAACTTACCTAGATAGTATATTAAAGAACTAAAACTTGAACATAGGTGGATTTTACTTCAAAGTCCACCTTGTTTTGTACTTAACATTCTGAGCTATTCTTATAAACAAGTGCCTGATTATAAACCCCGTAAGTGCAAGTACCATAATAAGCATCTTAACATGATCTCCTCATCATATAGTATAGTGCCTGGCTTATAATAAGTACACAATAAATATTTGTTGAAAGAATGATCTGTTTGTACAATATTTTCCCCATCATTTGTGAACTCCTTGACAATATTAGTCATCTTCATATGCTGAGGTACTAGTGTAGTGTTTGTTGAAAGAATAAATCAATACACTGCATATTCTCCCTCTCTCTCTCTCTCTCACACACACACACACACACACACACGCACGCACACGCTCATGCGTGCACATGCACACAGACAGTAGTTTTTGATTGCTCATGCAGGGCCTTGAAAACATACCCTGCTGCTGGTTTTGATATAATTACCCAAGCAGATCACAGATTTTTAAAGTCAAGAACCATAACTCCCAGTCAGGGATCTCTCTATATTCGTTTGCTCACTTGGTAGATACTTGATGCTTTAAAAAGCTGCTTTTGTTGCTCCTCTTGCTGCCTCAAGAAGAAAAAGAGATGAATCTGTTTAGTGGACTGTACAAAAAGCTTACATATCATTTGCTTGAGTAACTCTGGTTTATCCCTTCAAGTGAGACACATGTTTGGCTGTGCAGATTTGAAAGCCATCCGACATGGACTGGCCTAAATGATACACTGGCACTGACCGGAATTCTGCCAGGTTGTAAGCTCTGTGGTTTCCTGTGATGGGATTGTTCCAGAAAAAGCTATACCTGTTCCTCAGAGCTGGTGGGGACCAAGATATGGGTGAGAGAAGAGCATTAACATTTTACATCTGGAAATTAGAAGTTCTGGCATCTCAGGGAAAAAAACGATATGGCCTTTTCGAGGCTGCAGGAGCTGCTGCCAAATGTCTTTCCCCTTGAAACAAAAACTGTGTTCAAGTCTAGATAATTACCACTGAGCTGTGCCAAGCCCAGAAATCCTTCTCAGCCAAGCAGCCCCACAAGGAGTTGAAATTTACATTTATAATCATTTATCTTCCAAAAAAGTTAGTTTCTAGGACCAAGCTTCACACATATAACCTCGGGGTTGAGTCCTAAGGCTGGACCTACCATATCAACCAAGGAAAACCATATAAGAGAAAGACGGCTTTTTTCCCCTTTCTCATTAATAGAGGATGTTTGGAAGGGGAATACTGAAAAAATAGAACAGCTAAAATATCAGAAGCAAGATTGTTTTTGTAGTACTATGTCTTCTGTTTTTCTGGAATTTTATAATCCCAGAGATGAGCAGGCTGTTTTTTCATCTATCTCCAGAGGACTCTCATTGATTCAAGAGAGACACAGTTCTCAAATCCATCTGATCCCCTTTGCATATCTGAGTAGAATCAAAACATTCAGAGCCCCCAAATATTAGGCCAAACAACAGAAGTAGCCAGGCAACAGATGCTTAAAAAAAAAAAATTAAATCACTTACCTTTTCTTTGGATAAAGGCACAGCCTTTATTGTCACTGAAAACATCCATCAATATTATTCATGCCTGATTAATTCAGAGTAAGTCCCAGTTTTCTGTTTTTGATCCCCTTGGTTTATGAATTCAGAATCATTAACTGTGTGTCAATGCCTTATGATTTTATTTTTTCTTTTCTCCCTGGAAAAATTAATGTCAGTCTCTGTTGATTTCTCCATCTTCCCCCAGAAAATATAACAAACAAACAAACAAACAAACCAAGAAGATTCACAATAGAGATATCTGATCATAGTGTGAAAGGTGGAGGGGGTGGGCATTGGTAGTTAGATAAAATGGGAACCCAGGGAGCGTTCAGCTCTCAGCCTTGTCTTCCTATTGGAATTCATCAACAGTGGAAAAATAATTTAATTGCCCCTCCCTCCTTCTTTAAATGTGACAAGTGTAATATATTACTGCCAAACTTTGTGAAAACATTAAGAAACATCATTCCAGCTGTTAGAGTCAATGAGAAAAGCCATGAGTCTTGTCAAGTCCTTTTGCTACTTCACAGCATAAAACTGTCACTTCATTAATTAGATGAGCGTGTTGCCACGCGACTCCAGGAAGCTCACTCTTCATCACTGATCTTTGTCAATTTTGGTAATAAAACAGCAATTTAATAATCCCCCCTCACACATTAGTAACTGTTTTATGATGGAATTTCAGTTTCCTGGTACGCTTGATTAATCAGTCTGGGGAGGTCTTAAATAGATATATTAGGAGTTTAATTAAAAGGTAAGCTGAAAAAAAAACCTGAAAGGATGACAGTTCAAAGAAAACAAATTCAAGTGACTATACAATAAAATGTATCTATATTCTGGGTAATCAGTTGATTATATGCAACTTAAGCTAAAGGCATACAAACTCATGGGAGGAGGAAGCACCATAGAAATTTCATGTTCTGTCCACAAGATTTCAAAAAAAGCAGAGGTTTTTAATTGTCTACTGCTCACATCCCCACCACGTACCTGCCAAAGCCTCCTATTACCACCACTGGCAGTGACTCAGGTGGCTCAAGAGGTCCTTTGGAACTCTATGTGTGGCACCTGGTGATAACCCTTCTTGTGTATTTTGGCAGCAAGAACTGAGCTCTCTTTCTTTCAGGCTATGAAGAGATTCCATAGGATATTTTAAAGTAATCTAATCTCTCTCCTGTGTATTGGGATATCAAGTATTAAGAGGGTATATATTAGAAACTTCTAGGTATAAATAAAACTTAACATAAATAAATTGGCTCCTTCAGTGAATACAAGCTGGTGATGAAGAGCAGCCTACTGAAATAGAAAGAGAAACGGGTTCTGGTTCTGGCTCTTCCACTGGTCACAACAATACCTTTGGATTAATTAATTAATCAACTATGTAATTTTAGGCAGCTGTTTTCATCTCTCTCTCTGCTTCCATTTTCTCATTGATAAGACCTCTACTATCCTTTCCACCTCAAACATTCTTTAACTTTCTATGCTATGTCTTGACTCCCTCTCCTGGTAACCCCTTCCTCTCCCCAGCCCCACCAGCCCATTCCTCCCCCTGCCCTCAGCAGTGTGGCTTTGAAAAGTGCTGATAGACCCTGAGAGGTAAAGGGGTGTGTGTGAGGGAGTACACTTCACCTAAAAAAAAATGTAGACACAGTCTTACTAATAAAATTAACCATAGGATCCATCAGGCAGTACTACCACACTTAAGTTAAATTAAATATTGCCATAAAAGCAAACCTCAAAAACAAACAATAACAATAACAAAACACCAAGATGAGTCTAAGAAAAGACTCTTATAATACCTAGGTTAAAAGTGAAGGTCACATAACTCAAGCAGCTATAAAGAAATATCAGAGAATCTTTTTAATCATTGGAGTAGGTATAATATAGGATCCATATTAACAGTCAAATCCTGTGAGCCTTTGAATAGAAAATTCATAATTTTGACTAATCTTACCCCAACAATAACCAAGAAAAACATATCTCACAGTTTGCTTGACAGGAAGTATGGTTATCAGGCATTAGTGCATTTCCATGGTACTTGTTACTAAGGTACTCATCTCCTCTCTTCATCCTTATACTCTGCTCTCTGAGAGGTCCTGCAGAGCAATTGTTTGCAGCTCCTAAGTGGTCTTGTTATATATGATTTTAAAGGAGCTCAGGTGTACAGAATTGGATTAGTTATAATCTCTAGTTCATGACAACCTATCATCAGTAATCCATATATAACATCACTTTAGTTATCTATTAATTTTAATAATATTATAAAGAATAATGCACCATGAAACTCGGAAATTCTAACTTTGAATAATGCACCATGAAACTCGGAAATTCTAACTTTGACAATATATTTTTTCTATTTATATACTTATCCCAATCCTGTCTTCCACCCCAACACAATCCCAAATTTTTATTACTTATTTTCTTCAATATCTAATAGATTTAGAATTATGTATGAATTGCTAAAAAATCTATCATTTAGTTTATTTGTCTGAATTTTGTAAAAGAATATTTAAACTGTTTGTAGTCTTCTGGAATTCGATTTTTTCATTTCCATTAAGTTCGTAAGATTCATTCATGTCATAGTGGGTACATGGGATTGATTTCATTTACTGCTCTGTAATATTCTATTGTTTGAATATACTATAATTTTTCACTCTTTTAAAGTTGTTTTTAGGTTTTTACTATTATGAAAAATTCTGACAGATCTGTGCAATGATTTCTCTTGAGTATCTACCAAAAATTGAATTGCTGGATTCTAAAGTGTGCAACTGTCCAATTTTCCAAGATAATGCCTTATTTTTCCAAAGATCTTATACCAATTTGTGCTCCTACTAACAACAGATAAGATACTATTGGTCTGCATGCTTTTTAGTACTTGCCATCTTTAAACATCTAAAATTTTTATCAATAACACATGTAAAATGTGTTATGACATCATGGTTTTACTTTGCATTTCCCTCATCAGTGATCAAGTTAAATATTTCTAAATATGGTTATTGCCCATAAATATATTCTCTTCTGTGAAAGGATAATTTTACATTTTTAATACTGTATTATAGAAGTTCTTTATCCACTAAATAGATACTGACAAACCTTTGTCAACTGTAGGTATCAATTTCCTAATTATTGTGTTTTTTTTCCACTTTCTTTAAGCTGTCTTTTGATTATCAGAGGTTTTCATCTTTATCACAAATTTATCTCTCTTTTTTATGGTTAATAGTTTTGATATCTTTTTGAAGAAAGTTTCTTACCTGGATTATCTGTGAAGATTCTACTTTTGGTAGTTGATTCTTCAATGCTTCTGAAGTTGTTTAGTTTTTATAGTATGAGATATATATCCAATTTCCTAGCCAGTAGAATAAAATAGGAAGAAGAAGTAAAGTATAAGGTTTGTAAAGGAAGAAAAAAACAGGTAATATGATTACTCAGAGAAAACCCTAAAGATTCAACAGAGAATTATTATAAAAATATATTAAAAATATGTAAACACAATAAATTTATAAATAACAGAACAATTGAATAGTTTGTAAAAGGACAAAACATGGGGCACCTGGGTGGCTCTGACTCTTGGTTTCAGTCAGCTCAGGTCATGATCTCCATGTCCTGGGATCCAGTCCTGCTCAGTAGGGAGTCTGCTTGGGATTCTTGCTCTCACTCTCCTTCTTCCCTTCCCCCTGATTACAATTAATTAATTAATTAATTTAAAAAGAGGAAAAATGAAAGGGTAAAATAAAAAACTCTATTGCATTTCTATGTATCAGCAGCAAATAATAAGAGAATGTAAAATTTTAAATAAAGATATTACCTAGCAAGTAATACTGTAAAATATTTAGGACTAATCTAACCAAAGTTCTATAAGGTTTAGGAGTGCAAATTTATAAACTTCCATTGACAGACATTCCAGAAGACTTAAATAATTGGAAAGAGGATCATGTTTATGGCAGAAATGTATTATGGAGATGCCAATACACTCCAAATTGATCATAGCCTCACTGCAACTCCAGTCAGAACCCTAACTGGACTTTGAGGCTTATTCTTAAATTTCTGTGAAGGTGTGAAGGGCCAATAATAATCAGAATAAGTCTAAAAACAGCTAAGAGAGAAGACATGTCTTGGCATATATTCAACTTTATGATGGAACTATTGTAACCGAGTCAGCACTCATTAATGAAGGAACAGACAAATTGATACGTCACATAGAGTAGAATAAAAAGCCCATAAAAAGATGAATATACACATGGAATTTTGAAAGATGATGCAAGTAGCATAGAAGATCAACATGTAAAAGGGGATTATAATAAAAAAGGAACTGGAAAAGTTATTATAATGCCTGTGGGTAGGAATTGGTTTAATACCACTTATATAATCAATTGGTACTTATTAAAGTGGTACTTTAAAGTTCACAGGCTTGTCTTCATTAATAACAAGCTCCTGGAAGTCTTCCTTTTGGAGAAATATCTGAATGTCACAACAGGGCTGGATTAAGATCTCTAAGGGCATAGCTTGAACAATAACAGAAAGTCTCTATTTCCCTTTCCAGAAGGATGAAGCTGGTTAACTGGAAGCTTTCAAACTAGTGTATAAGAGATACAATTTGAGACCAAAGTTAAGGTCAAAAAGAGAGGCTGAGGAGAGGAGCAAGATGGTAGTGAAGTAGGAGACCTAAATTTATTGGGTCCCAGAAATTCAGCTGGATAGTTATCAACCATTCTGAAAACCTACAAACTCAAAGGAGATCAAAGAGAAGAAGGGCATCAATTCAATGACAGAAAAACGACCACTTTCTGGAAGGTAGGATGTGCAGAGAGGTGAATCTGGGTGATACATGGGAAGATAGACCATGGGGGGAGGGGCTGGCTCCTAGCAAGTGGTAGAGCAGCAGAGCACAAAATCAGAATTTTGAGAAGTCTGCCCCACTGAGGGACATCACTCCAGAGGCTAAGCGGGGAGTTGAACCCTCACAGGGATAGTGTGGTCTCAGGACCCTTGGGAGTCACAGAAAGATGGGGAGGTGTCTGACAGTGGCAGAGCTCCCAGGTATCAGAGTGGGGAGGCCAGCTGCAGAGATGGAGCCAAGGAGGAGCTCTCAGCTTGGGATTATCTTAAACTGTGGTCTGAGGCAGAGTCAGGCCACAATTTTTCAAGTGGGGACCTATCAAGCAGCAGATCCAGGGAGACTTCGCTTCCTCCTCTGGGAGGAGCTATGTGGGAGCATGCTGCAGGAATCTGAACAGGGCTGTACACCAGAGATAGAAATACTCAGTCACAAGTGGGGTGACATGGAGTGTGGCCGGAGACCAGGAAGACTGGATGGATCGACTGCTTTTCTCTGAGGGTGCACTGAGGAGTGAGGCCCTGAGCTCTCGACTCCTCCCAGCTGGAAATTGGGAGGCCACCATTTTCATTCTCCTCCTCCAAAGCTGTATGGAAAGCATTCAGGGAACAAAACCTACCGAGAGCAAACCCAAACGGATTACTTAGCTTGGCCCCTGGCAAGGTGGTGCAATTCTGCCTTAGGCAAAGACATTTGAGAGTCAGGGCAACAGTCCCCTCCCCCAGAAGATCAGCAAGAACATCCAGCTGAGACCAAGTTCACTAATCAATGAGAACTGCAGAACTCCAGAGCTGGGGGAAATACAGCACATAGAATTCATGGTTCTTTTCCCCATGATTCTTTAATCTTTCAAAGATAAATTTTTTAGATTTTTGTTATTTTTTTTCTATTTTTGAATGTTTCTTCTTCCTTATTTTAACCTATTTTAAATATTTTATCTTATCAAATCCTTTTAAAAGATCTTTTTTGATTTTCAGTTTTACAGTCATATTCTATTCCTTCATTGTATTTAACCTTATCTTTTGTATATGTGTTTTTCTTTCTTTGAAATTTTGGGACACAGTTTCTTCAAACAGACTAAAATATACCCAAAATCAAATACTCTGTTCTATTCACCAGCCTAATCATATATTTCTTTCTTTCTTCTCTCCCCATTTTCAGGTCTCATCTGATTTGGTTAGTGTATATTTTTCTGGGGTCATTGTTACCCTTTTAGCATTTCATCCTGTCATTCATCTATTCTACTCTGGACAACATGACAAGGTGGAAAAGTCACCTGAAAAAAAAGAAGAGACAGTATTGACTGCTAGGAACCTAATCAATACAGACATTAGTAGGGTGTCAGAACTAGAGTTCAGAATGACAATTATAGAGATGCTAGCTAAGTTTGAAAAAAAGCATAGAAGATACTAGAGTATCCCTTTCTGGAGAAATAAAATCTCTTTCTGGATAAAAAAACTAAAATCTAACCAGGTTGAAATCAAAATAGCTATTAATGAGGAGCAATAAAAAATGGATGTTCTTACTGCTAGGATAAATGATGCAGAAGAGAGAATTAGTGATATAGAAGACAAAATGATAGAGAATACAGAAGCTTAAAAAAAGAGAGATAAACAACTACTGGATCACAAGGGGAGAATTCAGGAGATAAGTGATACCATAAGATAAAACAGTATTACAATAATTGAGATCCCAGAAGAAGAAGAAAGAGAGTGTCAGAAGGTATATTGGAGCAAATTTTTCTAATTTGGGGAAGGAAACAAGCATCAAAATCCAGGGGGCACAGAGAATCCCCTTCAAAATCAACAAAAATAGGTCAACACCCCATCATCTAATGGTAAACTTAGAAGTCTCACAGACAAAGGGAAAATCCTGAAAGCAACTTGGAACAAAATGTATGTAACCTACACTGATAGTAATATTAGATTGGTAGCAGACCTATCCACAGAGCCCTGGCAGGCCAGAAAGGACTGCCATGATATATTCAGATCATGAAGCCAGAAAAATATGCAACCAGGAAAACTATATCCAGCCAGGCTGTCATTGAAAATAGAAGGAGGGATGCCTGGGTGGCTCAGTGGGTTGAAGCCTCTGCCTTCAGCTCTCAGCAGGGAGCCTGCTTCCTCCTCTCTCTCTTTGCCTGCCTCTCTGCCTACTTGTGACCTCTGTGAAATAAATAAATAAAATCTTAAAATTTTATTTTAAAAGAAAGAAAGAAAATAGAAGGAAAGAAAGAAAAGAAATAGAAAGAAAATAGAAGAGAACAAAGAAAGAAAGAAAAAGAAGGAAAGAAAATAGAAGAAGAAATAGAAAGCTTCCAGGATACATAAAACTAAAAGAATTTGCAAACACCAAACCAGCCCTGCAGGAAATATTGAAAGGGGTCCTCTGAGCAAAAAGAGAGCCTAAAGGTAACAGACCAGAAAGGAACAGAGACAATATACAGTAACAGTCACCTTCCAGGCAATACAATGGCAATAAATTCATATCTTTCAATAGTTACCCTGAATGTAAATGGGCTAAATGCTCCAATCAAAAGATGCAGGTATCAGAATGGATAAAAATAACAAGACCCATCAATATGCTGTTTTCAAGAAACTCATTTTAGACTCAAACAAACCTCCAGATTTAAAGTGAGGGATGGAAAACCATGTACCATGCTAAGGACATCAAAAGAAAGCTGAAGTAGAAATCTTTATATGAGAAAAGTTAGATTTTAAGCCAATGACTATAATAAAAGATGAGGAAGGACACCAAATCATACTTCAAGGGTCTGTACAATAAGAAGATCTAACAGTTTTAAATGTCTATGCCCTTAACATAGGAGCATAGTAGTTTATACTATGCCCCTAACATATGCCCCTAACATATGCCCCTAACATAGCCAATTATATAAAACAATTAATAACAAAATCAAAGATACACATCAACAATAATACAATAATAGTATGGGATTTTAATGCCCCCCTCACTGAAATGGACAGGTCATCTAAGCAAAAGTTCAACAAGGAAATAAAGGTTTTAAATGACACACGGAACCAGATAGACATCACAGATAATATTTAGAACATTCCATCCAGAATACACATTCTTCTCTGGTGCACATGGAACATTCTCCACAACAGATCACATCCTGGGTCACAAATCAGGTCTCAGTTGGTACCAAAAGATTGAGATCATTCTCTGCATATGTTCAGACCACATGCTTTGAAACTATAATTCAACCACAAGAGGAAAATTGGAAAGAACTCAAATACATGGAGACTAAGGGGAATCCTACTAAGGAATGAATGAGTCAACCAGGAAATTAAAGAAGAATTTTTAAAAATCATGAAAACAAGTGAAAATGAAAACACAACTGTTCAAAATCATTGGGAAGCAGCAGAGGCAGTACTAAGAGGAAAGCATACAGCAATGCAAGCCTTTCTCAAGAAACAAGAAAGGTCTCAAAAAAAGAAAGAAAGA
>ML101980.1:0-24834 GCA_003697995.1 Taxidea taxus jeffersonii | reverse complement strand
GGTTATTTACTATGACCAAATGAGATTTATTCCTGGGCTAAAACGTTGGTTCAACATCCACAAATCAATCAATGTGATACAATACATTAATAAAAGAAAGAACAAGAACCATATGATACTCTCAATAGATGCTGAAAAAGCATTTGGCAAAGTACAGCATCCTTTCTTGATCAAACTCTTCACAATATCATAAAAGCCATCTATGAAAAACCCACAGTGAATATCATTCTCAATGGGGAAAAACTGAGAGCTTTTCCTCTAATGTCAGGAACACACTATCACCACTGCTCTTCAACATGTAGTAGAAGTCCTAGCCTCAGCAGTCAGACAACAAAATGAAATAAAAGGTATCCCAATTGACAAAGAAGAAATCTTTGCAGTTGGCATGATACTTTGCAGATGACATGATACTTTATGTGGAAAACTCAAAAGACTCCACTCCAAAACTCTTAGAACTTATACAGGAATTCAGTAAAGTGTCGGGATATAAAATCCATGCACAGAAATCCATTGTATTTCTATACACCAACAATACAGAAGAAAGAGAAATTAAGGAGTCAGTCCCATTTTCAACTCCACCCAAAACCATAAGATACCTAGGAATAAATCTAACCAAAGAGGCAAAGAACCTCTACTCAGAAAACTGTAGCATGTTAATGAAAGAAATTGAGGAAGACACGAAGAAATGGAAAAATGTTCCATGCTCACAGATTGGAAGAACACATGTTGTGACAATATCTATGCTACCTAGAGTAATCTACACATTTAATGCAATCTCTATCAAAATACCATCTACTTTTTTTCAAAAGAAATTTGACAAATAATCCTAAAATTTATATGGAACTAAAAAAGACCCCGAACATCCAGATGAATGTTGAAGAAGAAAACCAAAGTTGGTGGCATCACAATTCCAGACTTCAAGCTCTATCACAAAGCTGTAATCATCAAAACATTATGGTACTTGCACAAAAACAAACACATAGATCAATGGAACAGAATAGAGAGCCCAGAAATGGGCCCTCAATTCTATGGTCTACTAAACTTCAACAAAGCAGGAAAGAATGTGCAATGGAAAAAAGACAGTCTCTTCAACAAATAGTTTTGGGAAAATTGGAGGCCACGTGCAGAAGAATGAAACTGGACCATTTCCTTATACCACACACAAAAATAAGACCCAAAATGGATGAAAGACCTCAATGTGAGACAGGAATCTATCAAAGTCCTTGAGGAAAAAAGGCAGCAACCTCTTTGACCTCAGCCATAGCAACTTTTTCCTAGAAACATTGCCAAAGGCAAGGGAAGAAAGGATGAAAACGAACTATTGGGACTTCATCAAGATAAAAAGGTTTTGCACAGCAAAGGAAACAGTCAACAAAACCAAAAGACAACCGACAGAATGGGAAAAGATATTTGCAAATGGCATATCAGACAAAAAGCTAGTATCCAAAATCTATAAAGAACTTATCAAACTCAACACCCAAAGAACAAATAATCCAATCAAGAAATGGGCAGAAGACATGAACAGACATTTCTGCAAAGAAGACATCCAAATGGAAATAGACCCATGAAAAATCACTCAACATCACTCAGAATCGGGGAAATACAAATCAAAACCACAGTGAGATACCATCTCACACCAGTCAGAATGGTTAAAATTAACAAGTCCGGAAACAATAGGTGTTGATGAGGATGTGGAGAAAGGGGAACCCTCCTACACTGTTGATGGGATGCAAGCTGGTGCAGCCATTCTGGAAAACAGTGTGAAGTTTCCTCAAAAAGTGGAAAATAGAGCTATCCTATGACGCAGCAATCACACTACTGGTTATTTACCTTAAAGATACAAATGTAATGATCCAAAGGGGCACATGTACCTGAATATTTATAACAGTAATATCCACAAGCTAAACTATGGAAAGATCCTAAATGTCCATCAATAGATGAATGGATCAAGTAGATGTGGTATATATATACAATGAAATATTATGCAGCCATCAAAAGAAATGAAATTTTACCTTTTGCAACGATGTGGATGGAACTAGAGGGTATTATGCTAAGCGAAGTAAGTCAATCAGGGAAAGACAATTATCATATGATCTCACTGATATGAGGAATTTGAGAAATAAGACAGAGGATCATAGGAGAAGGAAAAGAAAAGCGAAACAAGATGGGACCGGGGAGGGAGACAAACCATAAAAGTCTCTTAATCTCAGGAAACAAACTGAGGGGTGTTGAAGGGGAGAGGCTTGGGAGGAATGCAGGTGCTGGGTGATGGACATTGGGGAAGGTGTGTTCTATGATGAGATAGATAGATAGATAGATGATAGATAGATAGATGATAGATAGATAGATAGATAGATAGATAGATAGATAGATAGATGATAGATAGATAGATAGATAGATGGAGAGGCTGAGTGCTAGCTCCCAGCAATCATCTTTCAAGGCCATTCTCCCTCACAGTATTCACCTTCTTTTCTTCAAAACATGTCAAGTAAATTTTAAAGGATACAACTAGTAAACTATTAGCTTACTGACAGTATTCATATAGTTCTATCTTCTTTTGCCTCACAGCAGTTAATAAAGTCACAACTCATTTGCTTGGGTCCACATTTCAGTGCATTTCCAGAAAACCATTCATCACTGACATATATGTGTATCTCTCTTTACCCCTGAACCTTATCTCCCTGTAGTCTCAAGATCTGAAAGCCTAAGCACATTAATTCATTTCAGCCCACAAGTGTTCTCTTATAGAAATTTACATGTTGTCTATAGTATTCACTTAACCTTTCTTTCATCTACCCCCTGATATTTATTAAATTGTCACTTCAAGGCTTCCTGAACAGTACTCAGTAATAATAAGTACACAAAAGTTTTTCTTTTCTTACCAGATAATATCTGAATTCTTTTGATTCATGGAACCCTATACTATACTTTTCAATATATTATTGATCTTCTCTGCTCTTACCTTAATATTTTGTCTCTTGTCTGTTGACTCAATCCTCCACTTGAACATAAGGATGATATCACTGCTCAGATATCTGACTCTGTGTCAGTTGTAATTTTAATTTCTCTTTGTCCCCATCCTACTTTTCAGGATAATTTTGAGCTCATTCCCTAGAAACAGGTCCAAAGCATCTTACCCTAGCACTAAATCAGGTGTCTGGCTTTCCCAACAGGTTTGCCCATTCCTTTGATGGAGAAAATAAGTCACAGAACACTATTTATTATAAGCTTTTTTTTTTTTTGAAAAATGTACAGGTTTGGAGAAACAAAGGATAGATATACATTAAATAATTAGAGAAGATTCCCATGTTATCATGTCTTTATGCTGCACCTCTACAGATTCAAATACACTGCATGTTTTAACCGTCTGGCTGAATTCCACCTCTTATGGCAAATCTTATTACCTAGTTCATGGTTTGGATTAGTACTTTCTCTGCTTAGAAAATATGGAAGTGTTCCCAATTGGAGTGCTTTTTCCCTTTTTTTTTTTCCATTGTGTTATATTAGTCACCATACAGTACATCATTAGTTTTTAATGTAGTGTTCCATGATTCATTATTTGTGTATAACACCCACTGCTCCATGCAATACATGCCCTTCTTA
The DNA here is from genome assembly GCA_003697995.1 of Taxidea taxus jeffersonii. Taxonomy (NCBI): domain Eukaryota; kingdom Metazoa; phylum Chordata; class Mammalia; order Carnivora; family Mustelidae; genus Taxidea; species Taxidea taxus. The sequence continues at coordinate 21,231 of ML101980.1, read as the reverse complement.
ATAACCATTACTGCGCCAACAGACTGCATTTTCCTATGCCAGAATCCCTATAGCCATTACTCTCTATTTCACTACTTGACACTGACAGATACATTAAAGACAATTAACAATAGGTTGTAAAATGTATGACTTGTTTCTCCTCTTTGCTCCCTGAGAACAGCTAGCTCTTCTACCCTTCAAAGTCATTCTCTGTATCAGTCAGGGTCCCAGAGGAAGCAGATGGCACATTCAAACTGGGATAATTTCAGAAAATTTAGTAAAAGGGCTATTTACAACCCCTGAGGGATAGTGCAGTATTCAGGGCTGATTATAGGGCTGATTCCTTGACTAGTTCTAAAAGGTTAGAAGAGAGAGCAGTCATCATAAGTCAGAAGCAGAGAAAGCTTTGCGGAGCATGCTAATTGATCTTTGTCCAAGCATCTGGGTATAGTGTCCATATAAGGAGAGTACTAAGAAAATTAGTACCTTGGCCACATATGTATCCCCTCCTTCCCTCCAGTTTCCCCCATTGCTCCCCATTGAAAAACAAAAAACATGGGCAAAAGCAAAAGAGTGTCCTTTGTTGCAATCTGTAGAACCAGCCTTCCAAGGCACAAATCAAAGTGGAGAGTAGAGAATGGGTCTGCAGGGGCAAAAGGAAGGAAGACAGATAGCATATTTTCTGAGCCTCAGGTTATTTACATATAATGGACCCAGCCAAAATGTAATTAAATTAGAAATAAATCACAGAAAGATATCCAGAAAATCCCCAAATATTTGGAAAATGGATAGTATGTTGGTGAAAGAAGAAATAAATAGGGAAATTAGAAAGCATTTTCCTTGTGTGAAAATGAAAGCTGTTATAACATATCAAAATCAGTGGGATGCATATAAAACAGTACTTAGAGGGAAATTTGTAGCTTACAACCATATAATAAAAGAAGAAAGGCTTCAACCTAATGACCCCATCTTCCACAGTAAAAATAAATAAATAAATATAAACAATAGTAATAATAAAGGCCTGAGCAAAAACTAACATAATAGGAAACAGCAGAACATTAGAGAAAAGATGATTTAGAAGGTGGTTATTTACAAAGATCAATACAAACACTAAACCTCTAACCAGCCAGAATGGTCAGGAAGAAGAGAGAAAATACAAGTTATTAATATCGGGAATGAGAAAGGTGACATTGCTATGGGTTCTTCAGATATTAAGATAATACTAAGAAAATATTAAGAAAAAATAATATGTCAACAACTTGGACAGGTTAGATTAAATACCAAATACCCGCAAAGACACAAACTAAAAAAGCTGGCTTGAGAAGAAATGGCTGACTGTAATAGGTCTGCATCTATCAAACAAATTGAATTTATAGTTAAAAATCTTCTCACAAAGAAAACTCCAGATCCAGATAGCTTTACTGGGGAATTTTATCAAATACTTAAGAAATAAATAATACCAATTCTACATAAAACCTTCCAGAAAAATACTAAAAGAAAAAAAACATTTCTAATTCATTCTGTGAAGTCATGCCCTTCTGACACCAAAACCAGACCAAAGCATTATAAGAGAAAACAAAGCCACCTACCAACATCCTTTATAAATGTAAGTGCAAAAATACTTACCAAAATTCTAGCAAGTCAACTCAATAATATATAAAAAGGGTAAGACGTTATGTCCAGATGGGGTTTACCTTAGGAATACAAGATTACCTTAACATTTAAAAATCAGTTGATAAAGATGGGGCACCTGGGTGGCTCAGTCCGTTAAGCCTCAAACTCCTGATTTTGGCTCAGGTCATGATCTCGGGGTCATGAGCTAGAGGCCCATGTCAGATTCCCTGCTCAGTAGGCAAGTGCTTAATATTCTCGCTCCCCTTCCCTCTGCCCCTCCATGGGAGACACTCCTCCCCTCTCTTGTGCCTGCTCTTCCTATGGAAGGAAGGAAGGAAGGAAGGCAGGCAGGCAGGAAGGAAGGGAGGATGGAAGGAAGGAAGGAAGGGAAAGAATATAAATCAGGGCACCTGGGTGGCTCAGTTAGTTAAATAGCTGCCTTTGGCTCAGGTTAAGATCCCAAAGTCCTGGAATTAAGACCCTCCTGGCAGGTCCCTGCTCAGTGGAAAATCTGCTTCACCCTCTGCCCCTCCCCTGCTTGTGCGCTTTCTTTCTCTCCAAAATAAACAATTGCAATCTTTTAAAATAAATAAATAAACAAACAAACAATATATTCACCATTAAAATGTAAAGATCGGAACAATACAATTGTCACAATAGATGAATGAAAAGCATTTAACAAAATCCAATACACTTTTAAGGTAACATCTCTCACCAAACTAATTATAGAAGGGAACTTTATCAACCTGTAAAAGACCATCTACAAAGAGCCTACAGGTAACATCATATTTAGTGATAAAAGATAACATGGTTTCCCTCAAAATTCAGGAACAAGTAGGGACTTTGTTGAGCTTCAGATTAACTGTGGTTGCCATGCAGACCACCTGACCATGGAAGAAGTACTCAAATGTTCTATTTAGGTTTAAAATAGGATAGGTCACCTGTGCTTACAAACATAGGATCAAAATCCCATTTAGTCTCATGAAACTATGACTCAGAGGCTCTTATATAATTCTACCTCATCAATTTCATCACATTCTTGATTTAGTTCCTATCTCCTTTACTCACTGTCTGTATCTACATTAAAAACTCTACAGGCCTCATTAAGACTTTCAGGTACTGTCTATGTCCCTGCTTGTGTTTCCTGGGGGGAGGTGGGGGGGGTGGAGGGGAATCCCCAAGAATTTGTCTGTAGTCAACTGTCACCATTTTTCTCCCACCTGTTCTCTCTTTATCCTACTCCAAACAGGCTTTATGCCAACACTGAATTAAAACTACTCTAACAACCTCCATGTTGCCAAAGCAATATCATTCCTCTGGCTTTATCTTACCTCATCTATGAAAAGCATTTGATGTTTGATTGTTCCTTGGTTTTCTTTGTGCTTCTAAAATGGTCTCCTTCTTAAAATGTTTCTGCTACCACCCTGGCTGCTCTTTCCTCCCATTTCTTTTGCCAGCACCCCCTTATCTTCCTGACCACCTAATGTTGTGGTGCTTGAAGGTCTTTGTTTTCTCTTCTGTAAGTACACTCACTCCCTATATGATGTCATCCAGTCCTGCGGTTTACACCAGCCCTGGCCTTACTCTCAGCTCTAGGTGCAAACGTCCAGCTCCCTACCCGATTTCCACCTGGGTGTCTCATCTCTGTCTGGAACAGACTTTTTATTTATTTATTTATTTATTTTTAAAGGTATTCTTTTTTTTTTTTTAAGATTATTTATTTATTTGTTTCACCAACAGATCACAAGTAGGCAGAGCAGCAGCAGAGAGAGAGGAGGAAGCAGGCTCCCCGTTGAGCAGAGAGCCCGATGCGGGGCTCGATCCCAGGACCCCGAGATCATGACCCAAGCAGAAGGCAGAGGCCTTAACCCACTGAGCCACCCAGGCGCCCCTGGAACAGACTTTTTAAATTTCATCCCCCATCCCCGCCCTATTTGCCTTTTCCCTGGTCTTTCCCATGCCATCGAATGGCAATACCATTCACCCAGTAAGTCAGGTCCCAAACCACACCAGATAGTTCTAGCGTCACACTCCTACGTGATACACCAGTAGCAAATCCTGTCAACTCCACCTCCACAGGCTCCAAATCTCAACACTTTCTGCCGTGTAGTCTGCTACAACCCCTTACAGCCAGCATCACATCTGTCCATGACTACTCTCCCTCCTTTCACTCCTATCCCCTGAAAACCAATTCTTCACTTAGCAGCTGAGTGATCTGACTCCAGGTTAGACCTAACAGTGTTCAGAGCAAAATGCACACGTCTGCCCCTCTGCCACACCGTGACCTATAGGGCTCCGTGTGACTCAGCCCTTCCCAACTCTTAGACTTTACCCCCTACCTCCTCCTTTTCTCTTGCTTTGTTCTAGTAACAGTGGTCTTTTTTTCCATTCATTGACTATACCAAGCGTATTCCGACTTTTGATGCTTTGAATGTGTCGCTTCCTCCTCCTTCAACACTTTTCCCTCAGGAACCTGCCTGGCTTCTTCCTGAACTTCAGTCAAATCTCTGCTCAAATGTTACTTGCCCTGAGAGGCATTCTCTGGCCATACAATTGAAAAGATCTCCCCTTTTTCCTAATGTCACTTTCCCCCCCAAACCTTGCTTAGGATCTTTTACCTTAAATCACTTAAGCCACATTAAATTATATATTTATTTGCTTGTTTATGATATGTCTCCCTATTTAGAAATATGAATTCCAAGAGGGCAGGTTCTTTTCCTGTCTTGTTCATCCCCATATACCTGGTGGCTAGAACAATATCTGGCCCATAGCAAGTATTCAATAAATATCTATTCTAAGAATGAAATATTGAGGAAAATATTGCACCAGATCAATATATTCCATTAAAACCTTCCCATGCTTTGAGATTTAGTTATTCCCTTTTTTATATGGCCTTTTGCTAATTGCATTCTAGAAAACAGAAAAGTAAGTAATTTCAATAAAACAAAAGAAATTCAAGGCAAGTTTACATTTAAATATTAAAAGCATCAATCATAATAATACTCTATGTTTCAATAACACTATTATGAGTTTCTTGGTACTTTCTTTTATACTATCCCATTTAATCCTTATAACAATCCTTCATTAGTAGCTCCATTTTGCATATGAATAAATGAAAACTCAGTAGAGCTGAGGGACTTGAACAAGTTCATGCTGCTAAGAAATGACAGAGACAAGATTAGAAGTAATGTTCAGCAGACTTTTCACCAAGAGTTTGTTCACTGTGTCACACCACCACAGTTAAACTGAATCCTTTCTACTCTGTCTGTGGCAGCTCCAGTGTAAAAGAAACAAATTTATAATGGCATTCTATGGTTCATATTGTGAAAATGTATGTTGACTTTATTTTATTTTTTAAAGCATTTATTTATTTATTTGTTTGTTTGTGTATGAGAGGGAGTGCAAGCAAGGGGAGCTGCAGAGAGAAAGGGAGAAGCAGACTCCCTGCTGATCAGAAAGCCTAATGCAGGGCTTGATCCCAGGACCCTGGGATCATGACCTGAGCTGAAGGCAGACACTTAACTGGCTGAGCCACTCAGGCTCCCCATGAAAATGTGTATTGTCCTTAAAAATCAAACTCCAGTTTGAAAAAGATTCAGATTCTGATTCTGATCCAGAAACTCTAAGAAGAAACAGATGGAGAGGTTGGCTCTGCAGATACAATTCCCAGTTACAGGGCAGAGGCTGTAAGATGGGGGTTAGGCAGAAAAGACTGGCTGGAAGGTTCAGGCTTGGAAACTCCCCGGCAAATAGAAGAACAGGTGGATTAAGAGTCAAATGATTTAATGAAGAGGAATAGCTGTAAATGTGTAGCCATTGAGCCCTACACAGTCTGAGTATTTTAGCTTGGGGTTCTATTCTATTTTGCTTTTATTTGTTTTGTGTCAGTGTGGTGACAAGTTTATTTTGTATTTTAAATTAGTTTCAAATATTTCCCATTCAAAGGACTTCACACAAAATCTGTTTCTCAGCTTCCTTTTAAAACTTGGAAGATAGAAGGATAGCTAGTTTACCACACACAATCATAACAAACCACAGTACAGGTTAGTAACTACCTCTTCACATGGTGTGTATACTTTCTATTTGCCATTATCCCCAGTATTTGCTTATAAATTCCAGTTTTCTGCTTTGCTCCTTTAATTGCTTTCTTGGCCTCTACAGCTATTTGAATTTCTGGCCTCCAATTTAGGAATTCCCTAGCTATATGAAGCAAGCATGAGGAACCAGATAATCGTCATTGACATGAGGTGATATGAATGGGCTATAGAACTTTTATTCCTAAATATCTTTTGTTTGGGAAGAAGAAAGGCAGCTTGAAAAGTGTGTGCTCATAATAAACATATTGCAACTGCAATGCACTTCCATAAGCAGTCAAAAGACCATCTTTCCTAGTGGTGCTGATTCTCCGGTGTCATCTGTTGCCGTGATGTATGTGCTGAAGCCATTTATTATTAATTGCTTTCCCTACATGTTTTCTCCGACAGCCTCTCAGAGCCTTGAAGGAAGAACTCCAGAGGTACAATATAATACCTTATTAATGAAGGGTGGAACACACTATCCCAAATCAACCATTTCCATGGTAGCATGTAGAGCAAAGACATAAGGAAATGGGGAACATGACAAGGAAGAAGAAAACCATTAGATATTTTTAGCCAAGAGAATACTGGAGAGGGTGATCTTGTGAAACACTTGTGTCACGTAGGACAATGGCTGGGCTTTGGATGTTGTGAAGGGAAAAGGAGGGTATTTACAGTAGGAGGGGACTCTAATCCCCACAAAGAAAAAAGTATGGGGAAAATCTTCTCACTCTTACTTCCACAAAAAAGGAGGAGTCACTTGTATTATGGGTGTATTTAGAAGACCTGGAACTTGTTCCACTCAGACTGTTCATGCTCAGCTTCAGTGTGCCTACAGAGAAAATGCATTTTGGTATGGTCTTCACCATGTGATAAGTTTACAAATTCAGATTCTGCCTTCATAAGGTAAAGCCTTTCAGTCTGGGGGAAGAAGTTCAGTTCAGGGGTGAATAATAGGCTATCCATTACAACCACACATTGTAAGCTAGTTAACAATATTATCATTTTTATCTCCATTTGTTTGTTGTCTCAATACCTAATAAGCATGGGAGGGGATAAAATGCATTATTTATAGGAACCAAAGAACCCTAGTAATGCTTAAAAAAATGTGAGGGAATTGAGAAGTGGTCATTTTTGTCTTGTGTCTAGAATTTCTCTTGCGTAACTTGGAGGTTTTCAAACAGATGGGCTCTTGGGTGAAGTGACATGTAATGTTCCTTTCAACACTAAGTTTCCATAATTGTATAATAAGATGTACTATTGGTAACTGATATGTTTTCCAGTGTAAATGTACACTGAGACAAGAGAAGTTCCATGGCCTTATTAACCCATCAGGGGAAAAAAACAACTAGTCGTTATGGACTCACAGATTCTATAAGGTTGGAAGGGAGTATGTAAAACCTTTTAGTTCCCAACCCACTGTCAGTGTGTCCTTTCTATTCATAACTAGTAAGCCCTCTACTTATGTATAAACATAGTATATGTTTGGGACGCCTGGGTGGCTCAGTTGGTTAAGCGGCTGCCTTCGGCTCAGGTCATGATCCCAGCGTCCTGGGATCAAGTCCCACATCGGGCTCCTTGCTCGGCAGGGAGCCTGCTTCTCCCTCTGCCTCTGCCTGCCTCTCTGTCTGCCTGTGCTCGCTCTCTCTCTCTCTCTCTCTAACAAATAAATAAAATCTTAAAAAAAAAAAACATAGTATATGTTTGAAAATGTAAGATTATTCGTTTTGAATGACTGACTCTCAGATTGCAAGCTACAGGAATATAGAGTTTTGACACCATTTCAGGAAAAACATATATAACAGAATATATTGAGTACCTATAATGTGCCAAACATTGTGCAATATTTTGACAGTATAAAAGCAAAATCTTTAATGTTTAAGAGAGCATATGCAGACAGATAAATATATTTGATTTCTGAGAAGTAGAATGCAGGTGCTGTGTGAGCAAATGTGAATGACAAAACTGGCAGAGGGTCTAAGTGGAATTTCTGCAATGTATTTTTCACATCTTTGTTCTGCACCTACCTTGGGTTTTCCTTTAGAAAAACTTTCTCAATTTTACTTAAAAAAGAACTTTCATAATTGAAGGTTCTCTTTCTGTTTTCAATCAATAATGAGTAATAAATGATGAATTAATCATTTCTTCGGAAACAGTCTGAAAGTTATTAGATACTACACTTATTCTCAAGTATCTGTTCATATTTGTGACGCTGTCACTTGATTTGGATTTCCATTAATGTAAAGATATTGTAAGCCTCATTGAAACATTTTGACTAATCAGTAAATTAATAAACTTAACAGATCTCTAGTGACCTCAATGAAGCCCTCATCTTCAGCAGTCTAGCTCAGGGTCACAGGCAGCAAGTATAATCATCACCATCCATACACCTTTGAAATATTTAATTTGAAAAGCTACTCCTTTATTATTACAATTGTTTCAACTATTCGCTTCCTCTCCTGCATTATACCTGATCTAACCTTGGGAGAACTAGAGTCCCAAAGAAATCAGTCATCTGGCTTCACTTACTTCCTTGCTTGGTCAAACCCCAAAGGTCCATTGCTTCAGTCACAGCTTCCTCATTCATCCCCATTCCACCACCTCCTGCTGAAAAACAGGACTGGTCATTCCAGCCTCTTGACTTCTCTGTTCCTATACCAGTGCTGTGAAACAATACCTGAGATCATTCTGCCACATGTTGGATTGGTGCAATTAAACATTCATGCCCTAATTGTCAGCCAGAAAATGTTTTATTTTTTCTTAATAGAAAATATTTCTTCAGGTCCATGGGTGGCACAGTAGGTTAAGGATCTTACTCCTGGTTTCAGCTCTGGTCATGAACTCTGGATAGTGAGATAGAGCCCCATGTCAGGCTCATGCAATATGGAGTCTGTTGAGATTCTCTCTCTCCTTGCCCCTCCCACTTGTGTACTCTCATTCTCTCCAATAAATAAATAAATCTTTTTTAAAAAATAAAATATTTCTTACTTCGTTATTAGAAGATCTTGATTATTTTCTTTGTCAGTGTTCTCTCTTCCATTGCCTTTGATAGTTATTCCATACTAAATAAAAAGTAATTATATCAAACCTGGAATACAAAATACTATAAAGAAAAAGAATACCATGTACTGATCCTTTCTTCAAAACCAACATCTTTAACAGGATGCTATATTCTTAGGTCTTTTGCCTCCAACAAAAAGGGTAATTTCCATGTTATTTTATTCATATAGTATTTGCAAATTTGTATACCTTGCTTTTCCAATGAACCCTGTAACATAAACAATGTTCCTTGTTACTATACTACTTACACATCAATTAAAAGGACTGGACAGTGTAGAGATGATATATTATGGTTTTATGATCATATTTCTCAAAATAATAGATGTCTCTTACTACCTTTACTTACTCATGCATCATTCACTGTATCATGTAGAGTGATAGGGCTAATGCTTATTATTTCATGAAAAGTACCCCAACAAAATTCACCAATAACCTCATATCAAGGGTTAGGTTCAACAAGTAGCACTAGAACATAAAACAAAAAGGCATATGTAGAAATTTATTTCTTACTCAAGATGAAATCCTGCCATGGGATGACAACAGAGCTGCTCCATGAGATTTTTGGGAACATAGGCTCCCTAGATATATGGCTTTACTAGCATGACCACCATTCATAGGACCATACTGTAGTTGAAGATGGCTGCTCCATCACCAGAAATAATGCCTGTATTTCAAAGAGAGGAAAGAAAGATAGAATGAATAAGAAGAAAACAAAAGACCCCTATCAGCTACTTTAAAAAAAAAATTCTGGAAATTTTGGTAGGACAATTATTCTAATGTCTCCTTCACAAGAACATAGTTTTTTGGCCATAGCTATCAGCAGGGAAGGTTAAAGAATGTAATGCTAATTCTAAGCAGTCATTTTAACACCATGAAGAATAGGAGAATAAATATTGAAAAATAATGAGCTGTCTATAGGTCCCAATTACCAAACCTTACTTACCTACTTGATCCCTCAGTATGATTTATCCCCATTGATGCCCTTATTCAGTATCCACTTCCTGTAGTTCTTTCACTTTTATGACCATTTTTCATAAATGTCCACTATGGTGGCTTTTCTTTTTCTTCCCACCACAAAATATTTATATTCCCCGGAGTTCTGTCCTTGTTCTTCTTGTTTCTTTTATTCTACTTATGATTCCTACATGTTCTATTTGTGTTTTTTTACTTCTACATATATGGTGATGATTCCAACTTCCTTATTGGCACCCAGGTCTTCGATTAGAAGCTTGAAATTGATGCATGTGTCATCTCTTTTGGATTTCTGGACCCAATTACAACTGGGAGGGTTGGAGGCTCCCCACACCACTAATAAGCAATTCTGGGACATCAGTAAGGTGTCCAAGAATTCAACTCAATTATGACACACAGAGATAATGTCAGATTCCACAGGTTAAGAACTGAGTCCTATAAGATGGCACCCACTTCAGACTCTGATCACAAGCCCACCTATACTTCTGACAAATGGTTTATAAATCAGAAGTCTCCATGAAATCCCCATTGTGTTTCATTAATTTGCTAGAATGGCTCCCAGAACTCAGTGATAACTTACTTAATAGATGACTAGTTTATTATAAAAGACACAAGAACAACCAGATAGGAGAAATGCATTAGGGCAAGTTGGGGGGGAATGGGGTGGAATTTCCATGCCCTCTATGAGCACCTCATTCTTCTGGAATATCCATGTGTATACCAACCTGGGAGCTCTCTAAACCCCATTTTTGGGGGATTTTATGAAGACCTCATTACATAGATATAAGTAATTAAATCATTGGCCACTGGTCACTGGTCCAATCTCCAACCCTTCTTCCTTCCCCAGAGGTAAGTTCCAATCCTTTATTCATATGGTTCTTTACATTGTCTACCAGTCCCCATCCTTCTGTGAAGTTCAAAAGTCACCTTATTAATATAACAAAAGACATCTCTGTTGTTCTCATCACATGGGAAATCCCAAGGGTTTTACATACTCTGTGCCAGGAATAAGGATAAAGACCAAGTATATTTCTTATTATAAACCAAAACACCACATTATTCTATGTTGTATCTTCATGGATACTTAACAAAAATCTCGAACTTATCAAGTCTATAGCTAAGCTCATTCTTTTCCCCTATAAATCTGCTTCTCCTCATGTTTTCTATCTTTTTTCTTTCCACCATGATACCAATGAAGCCAAAACCTGGGGTCATTATAAATTTTTCATTTTTTTTGCATTAAAACTCAACTAATCAGTAATCCAGTCTTATAAATTACATTTTCAGTATGTCTCAAAAATTCATCTCTTCCTCTACATCCTCACAACTGAAGTCTTGGAAAGTAACTGTGATTGCTATTCTGCCCTTAGAATTTCCCCTTCTTGGACCATATTACATACTGCCTAAATGATCTTCTTAAAACAGTTGTTCACAACAAAGGAAAGAGTCAACAAAACAAAGAGGCAACCCACCCATGGAATGGGAGAAGATATTCGCAAATGACACTGTGGACAAAGGGCTGATATCCAAGATCTACAAAGAAGTCCTCAAACTCAACACACACAAACAGATAATTGTGTCAAAAAATGGGCAGAAGACATGAAGAGACACTTCTCCAAAGAAGACATACAAATGGCTAACAGACACATGAAAAACTGTTCATCATCATTAGCCATCAGGGAGATTCAAATCAAAACCACATTGAGATACCACTTTACACCAGTTAGAATGGTCAAAATTAACAAGACAGTAGACAACGTGTGTTGGAGAGGATGTGGAGAAAGGGGAACACTCTTACACTGTTGGTAGAAATGCAATTGGTGCAGCCACTTTGGAAACAGTGTGGAGATTCTTTAAGAAATTAAAAATAGAGCTTCCCTATGACCCTGCAATTACACTACTGGGTATTTTCCCCAAAGATACTGATGTAGTGAGAAGAAGGGCCATCCACACCCCAATTTTCATAGCAGCAATGGCCACAGTCACCAACAGATGAATGGATAAAGAAGATATGGTCCATATATACAATGGAGTATTATGCCTCCATCAGAAAGGATGAATCCCCAACTTTTCTATCAACATGGATGGGACTAGAAGCGATTATGCTGAGTGCAATAAGTCAAACAGAGAGACTCAATTATCATATGTTTTTGCTTACTTGTGGAGCATAAGGAATAACATGGAGGACATGGGGAGATGGAGAGAAGTGAGTTGGGGGAAATTGGAGGAGGGGGAGGACAATCCATGAGAGATTGTGGACTCTGGGAAACAAAACTGAGGGTTTTGGAGGGAAGGGGGCTGTGGAGTTGGGTAAGCCTGGTGGTGGGTATTATGGAGGGCATGTATTGCATGGAGCACTGGGTGTGGTGCATAAACAATGAATGCTGGAACACTGAAAAGAAATAAAATACAATACTATGTTGAACAAGAGTGGTGAGAGTGGGCATCCTTGCTGTGTTCCTGATCTCAATGGGAAGGCTGTGAGCTTTTTCCCATTGAGGATGATATTTGCTGTGGGTTTTTCATAGATAGATTTTATGAAGTTCAGGAATGTTCCCTCTATCCCTATACTTTGAAGTGTTTTAATCAGGAACGGATGCTGGATTTTGTCAAATGCTTTTTCTGCATCAATTGAGAGGACCATGTGGTTCTTCTCTCTTCTCTTATTGATTTGTTCTATCACATTGATTGATTTGCGAATGTTGAACCATCCTTGCAACCCAGGGATGAATCCCACCTGGTCATGGTGGATAATCTTCTTAATGTGCTGTTGGATCCTATTTGCTAGGATCTTGTTGAGAATCTTAGCATCCATATTCATCAGTGATATTGATCATCAGTGATATTTATTTTATTGAAATAAAATAAAAGGAAAAAGAAAACAGTTGTTCATGCCATTCTTTTGTTTAAAATTTTCAATGACTACAATCAGAATAAAGTCCAAATTTATTAATTAGCATTGTTTAAAATGTCACTTGAAGTCAAATATTCTGTAAACTATCCAACCTCATTTCCATCTGTACTTTAACTAAAGTCATCAGTCCAACTGACTATTGTACTTCTCAGAGCACACCATATTGTTAGATTAGGCCACTGTTTTACTATTTGTCTCCTATGGTTGAGTCCCCTGACATGCACTTATCCATCTATGTTATTCATATCTGATCTTTTAAATACATCAAAGATCATCTCTCTGATGGAATTTCCTTGGCCTTACTTCCTCCAACAAATAGATTTGGGTGCTCACTTTTCTGTACTCAGTGCATATACATTTCTACATATCCATTCACAATCACTCTTGTTATATTGTATTAAGTACGCCTGTTTTCATCCTGGACCCTTTAAATTACTGACTGCCTATCTGGTCTGTCACCTAACATGTGGCACACATAAATAAGGCTTCATTAGAGAGAATTCAGCAAAGATTGCCTTAATTTACCATCTCTCTGCCTCTCTGCCTACTTGTGATCTCTATCAAATAAATAAATAAAATCTTTTTAAAAAATAATACTTTTTTAAAAATATTTTATTTATTTATTTGACAGAGATCACAAGTAGGCAGAGAGGCAGGCATAGAGAGAGGAGGAAGCAGGCTCCCCACGGAGCAGAGAGCCGAATGCAGGACTCTATCCCAGGACCCTGGGATCATGACCTGAGCCCAAGGTAGAGGTTTAACCCACTGAGCCACCCAGGCATCCATTTTAAAATGATAACTTAAAAGATATTTTAGCTTTGGTACTATGAAGACAATAAAATGATTTATTGAAAATAACAAAAGCTACATTTTTGAAATGGCTGTTCAGTCTCCAGGAATTCCTAGCACAGCTTCAACTGAGTGATGGTGCCCTACCTGTAGGATCAGAATTTTCTTTTTGTTTTTTTCTTTTTAAAGGTTTATTTTTTTATTTATTTACTTGAGAAAGAGAGAGAATTGTGAGAGCGAGCTGGGAATTGGGCGGGGGGGGCAATCCGGAGCAGGAAGCAAGAGAAAATCTTAAGCAGACTTCATACTCAGCACAGACCAGGCTCTCTACTCAAACTCACAAGCTTGAGACCATGACCTGAGCCAAAACCAAGAGTTGGACACTCAACTGACTGTGCTGTCAATGGACCCCTAGGACCAGAATTTTCTTTCTTTTTTTCTTTTTTTTTTGGATCAGAATTTTCTAATTCTGACCTTTATGTTCCTTCTGTCATCACTACTTTCTTTTATGTACTGTGATGTTGGAAAGTTGTTTTAAACTTCTTCTAGAGATCTATAGTTCCATACCTATGAGGAGGGGAACTAAAAATTGATCTCCCCCTATTTACAGTTCGTGACAGTTTCTGCATTCTGTCATAAAAAATACTGACTCATGACATTACTTTTTAATCACTTCCTGCCCAGTTCAGTGGTTTCCAAATGACTTTGTGTGAATGGACTGTATTACAATTGCCTGGGAAATATATTAAAATTACAGGTTCCTAGGTTCCAACCCACTCATGTTGGAGAATTTCCATAACTGAATCCTTTTAATCTTTAATCTTGTTTTAAACAAGAATAAAAATAATTTTTAATCTAACCCAGTTTGAGAATTTATAAGAGCCCAGTGGCTATCATATGCATAAAGTCAGCAGATACCATTTTCTGAATTAAAAAAAAAAATCAATGCATGGGAGACATTTATAAATATTAAAAAGTCATAAAAAAACTTTTATAACCTTTCTAGAACCTTTGATCCAGACAAGTGAAAGCCTACCATCTGTCTGATAAACTAAGGCAAACTACCTTCTGCACATGGGTAGAATGCAGCTCATAATTGCAGGCCAGGGCTTTTGTAATAACAACCAGGAAAATTCAGATAGATATATTACCAAAACTCATATATTTTAAGGCATCAAAAAGAATTAGATCATCTAAAATCCCAGAAGTATGGAATATTTCCAAGGTAATTTGATCATATCTAACCTCTATCTTCATCTAGGGGCATTTGTAAATTCTGTGCCTGGGCTGACAATAGCACTTACTGAGAGTCTCTTCTTGGGGAGGTGGGAAGGGAGGAGTGGAGAGACAGGGAATTTTGGAGAGATTGTGTGGTGCTGTACTCAATTTGGAAATCTGAGGGAAAAAGATTTTAAGGGACTGGCCAGTTTTCCCTATGAGACACTTGCTAAATTCTGGTATTGTGAAGATAGTTTCCCTGGGGAATTCCCCTGGGTATTTACAGAATAAACTACACAAATCTCATACAAACTCTTTCAAAAAAAAATAGAAGCATGAATAGTCTGCCTGTATTTATAAGATTAACATATATTTTGATTCTAAAATTTTTCAAAGAACATTACAAGAAAGGAAAATTACAAGCCAGAATCATATAATTATGGATGCAAAAATCTTTGGCAAATATTAGCAATGGTATATAATACAGTTTGGTTTTTTTTTAGATTTTTTTTTTTAATTTGACAGACAGAGATCACAAGTAGGCAAAGAGGCAGGCAGAGAGAGAGAGGAGGAAGCAGGCTCCCTGCCCAGCAGAGAGCCCAATGTGGGGCTCGATCCCAGGACCCTGGGATCATGACCTGAGCCGAAGGCAGAAGCTTAACCCACTGAGCCACCCAGGCGCCCCTATAATACAGTTTTTAAAAGATAGTACTCTACAATACACTTGGGTGTTCCAGGAGTGCAAGATGGTTTTGAAATTCAATAGTTAATCTGTTTGATTTACTGCAGTAGCAGTACAATTGAGATAATCATAGGATCATCCAGATAAATATAGAAAAAAAACTCTAAAAATTCAAAATCTACTATGAATAAGAAAAAAAAAAAACTTTAGCAAATTAGGACCAAAGAATGTCTTTAAAAAAATATGTATCAAATTTCACTCTCAATAATGAACTATAAGAGATTTTGTTCCTGAGATTAGAAACAAGACAAGGATTCTCACTGAAGACCACTCTGTTCAACATTATTCTGAGGTTCCAAGCAGTTTAATAAAATAAGAAAAGAAACAAAAGGCAAATGGTTAGAAAGGAAGAGATATAACTATCGTTACTGACAAACTATGTGATTATGTATATAAAATCTATCATACATACTTTCAAAACAATACTGCAATTAATAGATGAATTTAGGGGGGTCTGGGTGTCTCAGACATTAAGTGTCTGCCTTTGGCTCAGGTCATGATCCCAGGGTCCTGGGATCGAGCCCTGCATCAGGCTCTCTGATCAGTGGGGAGCCTGCTTCTCCCTCTCTCACTACCCCTGCTTGTGTTCCCTTTCTAGCTATCTGTCTATCTGTCAATTAAATAAATAAAATCTTTAAAAAAATAGATGAATTTAGCAAGGTCATAAGTTACTAGATCAATACTTAAAAATCAGTTTTATTTCTATATACTAGCAAAAATAAATAAATAAAATAATTTAAAATATACTAAATATAATAGATTTTAAAAACATTACGTGCCTAAGAAAATATACCTTGAACAATATGCAGACTTTATAAACTAAAATATTACAACATATTTTGAAAGTAATTTTAATAAACCTATGGAAATGGAAGAATATATCACACTTTATAAAAGGCCAACCAAGAATATATTATCAGGCAAAATTCTCTTTCAGAAATTAAGGAGCTATAAAGATATTCCCAGACTAACAAAAGCTGAGAGAGTACACAACAACTATACAACAATGTTTGACTTATAAGAAATGCTCAACGGAGTTCTAAAAGCTGAAATGAAACAACACTAATTATTAATATGAACACATATGAAAATATGCAATACACTGAAAGTTAAGTATATAGTCAAATTCAGAATATTCTAATACTGTAAATGGTAGTATGTTAACCCACTTAACTCTAGTGAAAAGATTAAAAGACAGAAGAATTTACAAATAACTATAGCTATAATAATTTGTCAGTGGATACACAATATTAAAAAAAGGGTAAACTGTGACATCAGGGAGGAGTTTTTGTATTCACTTAAAGTTAAGTTGTTATTGGCATAAAACAGACTGATATGTCTATAAGATGTTTTATATAAACTTCATTGTAACCATAAAGCAAAAAGTTAAAATGTACAGTAGATACACAAAAGATAAAGAGAAGAGCATCTAATCATGCCATTATGGAAAATCATCAATCCACAATGGAAGGCAGCAAGAGAGAAAATATGAAACAAAACAGCAAGAAAACAATGAATAAGATGGTATTAGTAAGTCCTTATCTATCAGTAATTACTCTAAATGTAAATAGATTAAATTCTCCAATCAAAAGGCATACTGTGGCTGAAGGAAAAAAAGAAGAACATTCAAGTAAATGCTGCCTACAAGAGATTCACCTCAGATTTAGGGTCACACATAGGCTGAAGAGGAAGAAATAGGAAAAGATATTGACTAACTAGAAATTGAAAGAGACTAGGGGGTACCTCTACTGACATAAGACAAAATAAACATAAACTGAAAAGCTGTAAAAGAGACAAAGAAGATCATTATATAATGACAAAGGGGTGAACTCATCAAGAGGATTAAACAGCTATAAATATATTTGTAGCCAACATTGGCTACAAATATATTTATTGTAGCCAACTAAATATATTAAACAAATGCTATGAAATCCAAAAGAGAAATAGACTCATATATAGTAAGAATAAGGGAATTTAATACCCCAATTTCAATAATAGATAGATCATCCAGACAGAAAATCTGTAAGATTTGAGTTGAATTATACTTCAGACCAAATGTATCTAACAGAAATATGTGGCACATTCCATTCAACAACAGCCGAGTACACATTCTTCTCAAGTGTACATGGAGCAATCTCCTATTTAGATCATAGGTTAGGCAAGTCTTAGAAAATTTAGATTGAAATCACATTAGGTATCCTTTCCAACTGAAGTGACACAACAGAGAAATCATTAACAAAAGGAAAACTGGAAAATTCACAAATCCATGAAATTAAACAACAGACTCTGAACAGCCAATGAATCAAAAAAGAAACCAAAAATGACTATTTTTTTAAAATCTTGAAATAAACAATAATGGAAATACAATGTACCAAACTCCTGGAATGCAGTAAAATCAATTCTAAGAGGGAAGTTCTAAGTGACAAATGCCTACATTAAAAAAAAAAAAAATCCATGAAAGAGCTTACATAACAATCTAATTTTACATACCACGGAATTAGAAAAAGAAGAACAAACTAAGCCCAAGATTAGATAAAGGAAGGGAATAACAAAGAACCAAGCAGAAACAAATGAATTAGAGACTAAAAGGACAATAGAAACAACTAATGAAACTAACAGCTGGTTTTTTGAAAAGATAAGCAAAACAAACTTTTTGCTAGACTTTACATAAAAAAGAGTATGAGAGCTCAAACAAATGCAATTAGAAATGAAGGAAGAGACATTATAACTGATATATAAATACAAAAGATACACAAGAGCCTACTATGTACAATTTATAAGCCAACAAATCAGATAACTTAGAAGAAATGAATTATTAGAAACACAACATACTTAGACTGAATGATGAAGAAATAGAAAATCTGAACAGACCAATTAATAGTAAAGATTGAATCAATAATCAAAAATCTTCCAACAAATGAAAGTCAGGACCAAATGGCCTTGCTGGTGAGTTCTACCAAACATTTACAAAGGAATTAATGCCTATCCTTCTCAAACTCTTCCACAATATAGAAAAAGAGGCAAAATTCCTAATCTCATACAAAGCCAGCATTCCTCTAATATGAAAACCAGACAAGGATACTACAAGAAAAGAAAATCACAGGCCAGTATCCCTGATGAATATAGATGCAAAAATCCTCAAAAAAAATTAGCAAACCAAATCAACAGTACAGCAAAAGGATCATACACCATGATCAAGAGGGATTTCCTTTAGGGAATGAAAGAATGGCTCAATATCAGCAAATCAATCAACATGTAAACCATATTAACAAAATAAAGGATAAAAATCATATGATCATCTCAATAGCCACAGAAAAAGCATTTGACAAAATGTAGCATCCTCTCATGATTAAAACTCTTCACAAACTGGGTATAGAGGAAATATACATGAACACAATAAAGGCCATATATGACAAGCTCAGAGCTAACATCATACTCAATAGTGAAGAGTTGAAAGCTTAGCTTTTCCTTTAAAATCAGGAAGAAAACAAGAATTACCACTCTTGCCACTTTTATTTGACATAGTACTAAAAGTCTTAATCAGTGAAATTAAGCAAGAAAAAGGAATAAAAAGCATAAAAATCTACCTCTGTATTCCTGACTTTCTGAATGGCCTTACTACCAGTTTCTGGCTTCTCAATTCTCTCACCTATATAATCAGTTCCGTTCCCTGCTTTAAGTCTTTCTGTTCAAAATACTCTAAATACTGTTTGATAAATAGATCCTGACTAATGTAACTCTGTGTTTCAAATTACAAACTTATAACCATCTTTTACTCATACAAACATGAGTTGATTATTTCATTAATGCCACAGGGAGTAGGACAATAACCTTATTTGAAACAATTGACAGATCATGACTCGGTGACTCTGGAAATTACAGTGAGAGTTAAATTAGCCCAAAGAGCCCAAGACTGTTTAGTATGCCCCAGGATTGTATCACATATATTTACTAAATTCATAACAAGATGGGAGAAAACATGCAGCATTACTTCCCTTCTAATAGATGCAAAAACTGAGTCACAACGAGGTATAATATTCACTTACTTCTATAGTCTAAAGGAAAGAAACCATCTTAAACTGGGGTTCTCAACTCAGGATAATAGATGGATGCTGTATTGGCCCTTAACCTAAAATACACTGAGAATTCTCATCCAAAATTTTATAAATGTATAAACTGAGACTTAAAATGGTGAGAAGGTTGATCTATGGCTAGAGGGTACGTCCAAAATACCTGTGACTCTTTACTTCCAAAACCATGATCCCATCAAAGGAAGGCTTCAAAACTTGGCTTATACTTACCTCCAATATCCCCATTCTTACCTTGAAAACCGAAGAGAGTTAAATTGTTGTTATGATCACTCAGAGTAGATATTGATTTTATAATGGTAAGGTCCATTATAAAATGGATATAATATATCCATTATATATATCCACATATATCCATGGATATATAGATCCATATATGTGTGTGTGTGTGTGTCCATATATAATGGATATCTACTATATCCAACAGATATAAGCATTTATTTAATCATTTATTCATTTATTTACAAATATTAATTGTAATGAAATGTGTACTGTTTTGAGTACTGATGACATATAGCACTAAGTAAGACAGACATGGTCCCTGTCTCCCTGGAGCATCTAAACTAGTAGAGGAATAAGACATAAATAAGCAACCAATAATTCCAACATGCAGTAAATACTGTGAATGAAACAACTTGGATGCTATTATAAAGGATAAAGGGTTATGGGAGTGCTGCATACAGTCATGCATGTTTCACACACACACAACCCTAGGAGGCACTATTCATATTATGGACACTGCAGATTTGTATATTTATTGAAAAAAATTTTCCAGCAGGTTACAGTAAAGTTTCTTGTTCAAATAAATTGGTACATTAAGATAATTTTCTAACAATCTAAGTAATGAGTCTTGAGGAAGAACTGTTTTTGGTTTGAGGGGGGGTTGGTTTTTGTTTTTTTTATTTTTGTTTGGGTTTTTTTCCCCCAATTTACCCAAAGATACCATAGAGACTAATGGAGGACCTGAAAAGGGGAGATACTTTGAAAAGAAAGTCAGATAAGACCATTTTGATGAAGTGACATTTAAGCTGAAGATAAATAAGAGACAGCCATTTAAAGAGTCAGAATAAAAACACTCCAGGAAGGAGGAAAAGCATGTGTTTGACATTATCCACTTTTATTTTTGGTTTGTTTGTTTTGACATTATATCTTACAATTAAAAATCATGAAGTTCTTTGTAGATGAAACTAATTTTCATTAGCAGAGTCTGTGTTTTGCATGATTTGTTTTTCCACTGGTGATGACCTAGTCTCCTTGCTTTCCTCCCTCGAGCATACATGTCCAAAGCTTTTTGCTGAGGTTAGGAATGCAATCTTTGATCACATAACCTAGCTGACTGACCCATATAAACCAAGGACAGAGAAAAGTAATATAGAAAAAAATTAAGAAGCAATTTTCATGACGATTACTACTATTTGTTGAGCATTTGCTAAAAGCAGGGCAATATATTAAACTAAACAATTAATCTGAACATTGTACTTAACAATTAATCTGACCTGATCAGTCACCACCAAGGAAATTTCCACTACTATATTTTTATCCCCTCCATCTTCCTTCCTTCTATGTACCGGGTAGTTTGCCTTTCACCTATATGGCAGAGTTGAAGTATCTATGATTTAACCTTGTTATAATCCTAACTTCTAACATTTGTAGAGTGTTTATTAAATTCCAAGTATCATTTTAAGAGCTTTACTAACTTTAGTTCATTTAAACCTCAACAGTCAAGATTAGATGTTATATTACCCAATTCACAGAGGAATCTGAGATCCAGCATGTCTC
>RCUC01131920.1:0-20142 GCA_003697995.1 Taxidea taxus jeffersonii | reverse complement strand
TCATGAGATCGAGCCCCGAATCGGGCTCTGCACTGGGCGTGGGGCCTACTTGGGATTCTCCCTCTCCCTCCGCCCATCTCACCCCCACCATCCCCCTCTCTAAAAAGAAAAAATAAAATAAAAATACAACAGTTCTTTTCAAGATAACCTATCAGTGTATGTTTAAAGTGGCACAATGTTTGCTTCAAAATAATCCGTATAAATGAAAGATCGGTCATGAGTCCATCATGAAGCTGTGATGGGTGCATGGGATTCATTATTTTATTCTATTGGGCATGTGTCTGGAACTCTCTATAATAATTTTCTTAAGTAGTCAAGGAAGCAGATTACTGCCTTGTGAATTTCAGTTCTGCTATTTATTGTGTGACTTAACCTTCTTGGCCCAGTTTCCTTGCCTGCAAAATGGGAATAATCACATCTACCTAACAGCAGTGCGGGGAGCACAGGGGCACTCTGTAGACATTCATGCATCTGTCCCTTCCTTGGGCAGGGCTGTCAGTAGCCAGCCTCTGAGATGATCTCCAGTGACCTCAACCTCCTGGTGTGCACACCCCTGTATCGTCACCTCCCACGGTGAACCAGGGCTGGTCTGCGTGACTAAATGAATACACTAAGACCTGCCCATCTGTCACTTTTGAGATTGGGTTATAAGACACTTTGGCTTTCCATCTTAGTTACTTTCTCTTGCTCTCTCCCTCGCTCTCCCTGAGGGAAGCCAGTCGCCATGTTGGGAGCAGTGCTGTGGAGAGGACCACCTGGCAAGGAGGTCTCCAACCAACAGCCATGTGGTTGGCCTCCAACCAACAACCCCCCAATACACACACACACACATACACACACACAACACGAGCCCATGGGAGCATTCCCTACTCATCCACAAATGAACAATCCAGAAAAACCTGCCCCAGTGTCTCACCCACAGGGGGCAGGTCCAAAACTTAGCTCATCCCTTCAACGCTCACGGCTTTCCCAAAGAAACCAGCTATCAGTTTCTTGTTTTAAATGATTTAATGGCATATTACTAAGTGAAAGAAGCCAATCTCTAAAGTCTGGATTCCAGCTTCAGAACATTCTGGAAAAAGCAAAACTATAAAGACAAGAAAAAGATCCGTGGCTGCCAGGGATTGTGGCGAAGGAGGGATGAAGAGAGGGAGCACAGAGGATTTTTAGGGGACTGAAGCCAGTCTTTATGATACCCTAAGGAGAACGCACAGTACAGAGTAAGCTATAAGGTCAACTGCAGACTTTGGGTCATGACGTGGCCATGTAGGTTCGTCAACTGTAATAAAAGTTGTATCTGAGGGGGTGGTGAGATGGGACAGGCCGTGGGGAGGGGGAGGAGGACAAGGGTGACATCTCTGGACCTTCTCCTCAGTTTTACTGTGAACTTCAAACTGCTTTTATATATTTTTTTAAGAGTTTATATATTTATTTGACAGAGAGAGAGATCACAAGTAGGCAGAGAGGCAGGCAGAGAGAGAGAGAGGAGGAAGCAGGCTCCCCGCTGAGCAGAGAGCCCGATGGGGGGCTCCATCCCAGGACCCTGGGATCATGACCTGAGCCGAAGGCAGGGGCTTTAACCCACTGAGCCACTCAGGCGCCCCAACCTCAAACTGCTTTTAAAAATAAAATCTTTAAAAGGCACCTGGGTGGCTCAGTCGGTTAAGCATCTGCCTTCGGCTCAGGTCATGATCCCGGGGTCTTGGGATCAAGCCCTACAGTGGGCTCCCTGCTCAATGGGAAGCCTGCTTTTTCCTCTCCCACTTCCCCCTGCTTGTCTTCCCTCTCTCGCTGTGTGTCTCTCTGTCAAATAAAAAAATAAAATATTTTTTAAAATTTTAAAAATAGGGGCACCTGGGTGGCTCCTGGGATCGAGTCCCGCGTCGGGCTCTCTGCTCGGCAGGGAGCCTGCTCCCCCCGCCATCTCTCTCTTTGCCTGCCTCTTTGCCTGCTTGTGATTTCTCTCTGTCAAATAAATAAATAGAATCTTAAAAAAAAATTTTTAAATAAAGTCTTAAAAAATGAAAATAGGCAGCAATGTATTGAGGTGAAATTCACATCCTATAAAAGTAACTATTTTAAAGCAAACGTTTCCGTGGCACTTAGACATTCACACTGTTGTTCTAAAACTCTCATCATTCCCTAGTAAAACCCCATTCCCTTCAGGCACTTTTTCCTCATTCTATCCTCCCTGCATCCCCTGGTGACAGCCAACTGTCTTTTGTCTTTGGTCCACCTTCCCTGAGCAAGTCAGGTTTCTAATGTGACCTCTCCCAATTTTTTTCAATTTAAATTCAAACTCATTTAAAATACTTCCCAGGCCTCAGAGAGTGTGTCTGAGGCTTGGAATCACCATTCTGACTCTCCCTTTGCAGTTCTTATTCTAGGGTATTTTAAAATCCAGGGGAGACACACATCTGTACCACAATACAGGCAAACTGTGAGGACCTGTTATCACCATCTGTGGTTGCATCTGAGTCATCCTGAGAGTGACTCGCTCCCGTAAAGAGTGAGGAAGGACTAAGTGGTGGTGGGAGATGCAGGGCTGAGCCCCTTTGTGAAGAAGATTTCCCCAGGGCTGGAGAAGGGCTTGCCCCAGGGCCGGCCCCCTTGGGTTCCAACCCAAATTCATTGAGTTGGTCTTGACTAAGAAAATGTCATGAGCATCACTCACTAGAATTTATGGCTAAGCTTTGTATCAACACACACACCCCAGTGCCAAAGAAAGTAAACACACGCGCACATACACGCACAAGCCAATGGGAGCATTCTCTACTCATCCACAAATGAACAATCCAGAAAAATCTGCCAAGTCCCCAGATGCATCCCTGGCATTCAGCCAGCTCAGGCCACCAGCGTCTTCTGCCTACACCCTGGCTCCACCAGCCCTAAAGTACACCTCCTACCTCTGGACCTTTGCACCTGCTGTTTTCCTGCCAGAACTCTCTTGCTGTGCATCTTTTGTCACCTGGTTCCTCCTCCAAATTTGGATCCAAATGTGCCTCTTCCCAGAGGACAACTCTAAACACCCCCTCATCTAAAGGAGCCCCCCTTCCCCCACATACTCCTTCCTAGGGCTGACCACTCTCTGAAGTTACTTTTATAGATATTTACTTAGCTGCTCACCGTCTTCTCCTTAATTAAAATGTCAGCTCCGTGCAGGCCAGGACTAGGCCTGGCCTGTTTTCTCTGTGTCCCCCAGAACAGTGTTCAGCTTGCAAGTCTTGAAAATTTGTGTTGATTTATTTTTTTTTAAGATTTTGTTTATTTCTTTGTCCAAGAAAGCACAAGCAGGGGGAGAGGCAGGCAGAGGGAGAAGCGGGCTCCCCGCTGAGCAGAGAGCCTGATGCAGGACTCGATCCCAGGACCCTGGGATCATAACCTGAGCCGAAGGCAGACACTTAGCCAACTGAGTCACCCAGGTGTCCCGAAAATTTGTGTTGATTTAATGAATAAATGAAATGAGGGCACAAATAAAACAGTGGTTCTCAAAGGGGCGGTGATTTTGCCTCTGCCCCCAGCAATATCTGGAGACATTTCTGGTTGTCACCACTGGGGGACAGCTACTATCTAAGAGGTACTGGCCAGGATGACTGCTCAGGATCCTATAGCACATAGGGACAGCCCTCGCAACAGAGAACATATTCCCCAAATGTCAACAGCATCAACCCCAGAATGAATGAGTGAGTAAATTAAACACTACGGGTCCACACAGCCTGCCATCCAATACCAAACATCAAGAAACCAGACCCATGTCCCCAAGTGCCTTCCCTTATTGTGTGGGTCACACTTCAGCAGAAATCTCCTCTTGGTGACTTTATTGGAGACAAGGCTTATGCAATCGATTTCAAGTTAACGAGAACTACACACAAGGGGAAGTTAAGCCGCTGTAGATGTAAGGAGTTAATTTCAAAACATGTAATTCCGTGCCTTAATCAAAGAGAACTGAAATTCGTCTAGTTCCCTGATTCTGTGGGTTCTTTTCCTTAGTAATCATGGACCTTCCTCAAAATTAAACAATCAGCTCTTGCGGGGACCTGGTTATGTGCTGTATTTCTATATGTTTTAAAATAGAGATTTCAGAGTGGAGAGAGGGGCAGCACAATGGGGGTGGGGCCTGGGGGGAGGGAGCCTCACTTATTGCAGGGAACAGACTTCCTGGAGTAACAACAACAAAAAACACCCCAAATTATTCTCCTTAGTGTGTTGGAGCATGGTGTGTGTGTGTGTGTGTGTGTGTGTGTGTGTGTGTGTGCATAGTGACTGGAGCTGCCCCTGTCTGGATTTCTGAGAATAGCGGGTGACCACCAAGGCTCTGTGTGTGGTCATCTGCTGGCTGCTCCTTCCTTACCCCCAGGGAATTGCTGGGAATTCTTGGAATCCCTTCAAATGCAAATTTAACTTATCTATATCCTAACCCCAGACACCCAGAGAAAGGATAACCTCATCAGGATTCTCAACGGATGATTCTGCCCCTAGGAGACATCTGACCACGTCTGGAGACTTTTCTGGTTGTTACCTGGGAATGGAGGTGAACGCTTCCACCATGAAATTCCTACAATGCACGGGACAGCCCCACAACAAAGAATTACCAAATCCAAAATATCAGTTAGTGCCGAAGTTAAGAAACCCTGCTCTAAGGGGCATGTGGGTGGCTCAGTCGGTTAAACATCCAACTTTTGACCTCAGCTCAGGTTGACTTCAGGGTCATGTGTTGGAGCCCTGCAGTGGGCTCTGTGCTGGGCACGGAGGCTGCTTAAAAAAAAAAAAAAGAAAGAAAGAAAGAGAGACTCGCTCTAAAAATGGGGAGCAATTCTGCACTCCCGGAGACAAGGGGAAAAGGTCAAGTGTTCTCCCAGGGTAAGCATAAGATGGGAGCCTTAAAAATCCTATCCCCACGACTCATCCCTCAGTATCCCTCCTCATGTAAGCATCTGGCCCACCAGGCAGAAATTCAGACTCTCAGGATTCAAATCCCCATCCTGCTACCTGCTAGCTGTGTGACCTTGGGCAAGTCACTCGAGTGAGTGAGACTTTGGGCAAGTCTCTCCATCAATTTGTTGGCTCTTCAAACCACTAAACATCATAGTACCCCCTTCACAGGTTTGCAGTATGGATGAAACAGACCGTTGTCACACAGAGCATGCACTAGTCAGGAATTTGCTCTTGCGTTAAGCCTTTTCCATTCACTGTCATTTCCCCTCCAACATGGCCAACAATTTCATCTGTGGCACTCTGGCACCCAGCATGGGAAGATAAAGCGACGGTGGGAGACTTCCTGAGAGACAGAACGTTATTCTGCCAGACGGGCGAGTTGGGGATTTGCGGGGGTAGTTCTGATTCTGTGTGGTTTTTGCCTTAGGGCCTGGCCCCCCCACCACACTCCATGTGTGACTCCCTGGGGCATCTGGGACCAGGGAACAGCAAGTTTCTTGATTCACGATTCTGGCCTGGATGAAGACCCACCAGCCCTTCCTGACCATTAAGCCCAAAATCAGACCTAAGAATGCCGTCCGCAGCAAGAAGAAACCAGCCTACTTTGGGGGGAAGCCCCTGCATCCCATGACCTTTGGGTCTCAATGAATTTTGTGAAGACAGTGCCTTGAAAGTATACACATAACTTTCAAGAGGATAGATTCTTGGGCTCTTGTGTGACAGTCTCAAGTGATAGGTGGCATCTTGTTCCGACGGAGGATGTGCCTCCTCCCTGGCCCCGCCCACAGGAGCAGGACACAGGAGTCACAAGAAGGCAGATACTAGGTGGCATTTATGAAGCTCCTACAAGGTCTCAGGGGGTCCCACTAGCTGGTTTGATACATTTGGCACTTCCTCCAGTCCTCTTTTTGTAACCTTACGATGGAGCTAACATTATCCCCATTTTACAGATGAGAAAATGGGGGATTTGGAAGGTGTTCTGGCTCTTTCAAGGTCAACATCGAGAGTACAGGGTTAACATCAGGCCTGCCTGGGAATGATCTGGGTCTCACATGGCAGTGTGGCCTCTGCTTGCTCAGAGTGTGGCACTGCCCTAGGTTGGAGGAACTGGACCTCAGGGAAAAGAATCATAAAAAAGGTTGGTAGGACATACCCTAATATGGCCCATGTAGGTGGCAGAGCACAGGGAACCACGTGTGTGGATGGTGGCTGGATCTCACGATGATAAGAAGACACAGTGCCTCATGTCCTTCCATAGGATGGGTGAATTGATGTAGTTTTAACTGAACGCCTATTGTGTCTTGTGAGGCTGTCGGCCAAGGTGAACCCTTAACCAAGTTAGTTGGCTACAGTATGGTGAAACCAAGATCCAAACCTGAGTCTGTCTGATCTTGAGTTCGGGCTCCTCCGAGGCAGCTAGGAGCCCAGAGTACTCACTCAAAATTGGTCCACAGCACAGCATGGTAAAAAGACAGTTTATTCTATGGCTCAGCAACTTCCCTCCTGCCCAAGAGAACTGGAAACATACGCTCACAGAAAAACTTGTACAAGGATGTTCAAGGCAATATTTCTCATAAGAACCCAAGAGCAGAAATAATGCAGATGTCCACCAACTTACAAGGGGATAAACAAATTGCTCTAGCCATACAATGAGATACTATTCAGCCATAAAAAGGAATGAAGAAATGTCAGAACACAGATAAACTTAGAGAACATGATGCTCAGTGAAAGAAGCCAGACAAAGGGCCACATGTGGTATGATTCCATCTCTATAAAATGTCCAGAGCAGGGAAATTCGTCGGAACAGAAAGTAGAATGTTGGTTGCCAGGGGGCTGGAGGAGGGGGATGTGGGAAGAGTGACTGCTGAATGCGCACAGGCTTTCCATCTGGGGTGATGAAAAAATTCTGGAACTAGACAGTGGTCATGGTTGCACAACCTTGTTAATACACTAAAAAACACACTGAGCTGCATTCTTGGAAAGGGTGGCTTAGGGTATATGAGCTATATTCCAATTTAAGACACGTGCAACACAATATGGCACCAAAAGCAACAATAACTAAAGTATATATAGACAAACAGAACTATGTTAAACTAAAACACTTTCACGTATCAAAGGATATAATCAGCAGAGGAAAGGTAACCTATGGAATAGGAGAGAGTATCTGCAAATCGTATATCTCGTAAAGGGTTAATATGCAGCATATATAAAGAAGCCCTACAATGCAACAGCAAAAAATCCAATACCTCGATTAAAAATGGGCAAAGGACTTGGATGGACATTTCCTGAAAGAAGACATACAAATGGCCAACAAGCACATGGGAAGACACTCACCACCAACAATCATCAGGGAAACGTCAACAGACACTACAAAGAGATAACACCTCATATCCATCAGCACGGATCCTATGAGAAAACAGGGAATAACAAGTGCTGGAGGGGATGGCGAAAAATGAGAGCCCTGCACTGGCAGAACTACAAAATGGGACAAGTGTTATGGAAAATGGAATGGAAACTCCTCAAAAAATTAAAAACCATATTGCCACAGGTTCAATGCCAAGCATTAAAAGCAAGGACCTGAAGATAGAGTTGCACATTCATGTTCCTTGCAGTACTAGTGACAAGAGCTCAACTCGGAAGCCAGCCAGTATCCACTGACAGATGACTGGAAGGACACACTGCGGTCTATACGTACAAGGGAATATTACTCATTCTTTAAAAAGGAAGGAGACGCTGGCATCTGCTAAAATGTGGATGAACCTCAAGGACATTAGGTGAACAGAAACAAGCCAGGCACAGTATCTCTATGACTCCACTTTCATGAAACATCTACAGTTCACCGGGACAGAAAGAAGAATGATGGTTGCCAGGGGCTGCAGAGGGGGAAATGGGGAGTTATTTCATGTTTCATGGGTATGGAGTTTCAGATTTGCCCAATGAGAAGGTTCTGCTGATTGATTTCACAACAACATGAATATATTCAATGCTATGGAACTGTATACTTACAAGTGGATACACTGGTAACTTTTGGGTTTGGGTATTTCCCATGATAAAACAAAACAAAATAAAATAAAGAAAAAAGAAACAGGAAAAGGTAGCCAGTGGGGAACACAAACACACACACACACGCACACGCACACAGCATAGCTAACAGCTCTGCTACCTACCAAAATGTGTGTGGCACACTTGATCTTGCCTTGATCCTGCCAGGTGCCCTCCCCTGAGAGCTACTACATCTCATTGACCTAGAACTGGGGACAGGAAGAAGAGGACCAGCTCTGGTCTCCATCCCAGGGCTTAGCCCAGCACCTGGTACCCAGCAGATGTGAGATAAATATTTGCTGAACAAGTTGCAATAACAACTACGTGGTGAGATCAAGTTATACTGTTATCCCCATCTTATAGACAGGCTAATTGAGGCTCAGCAAGGCAAGGTGACCTTTCTAAAACCACAAAGCCAGCCCGTGGTAAAAGGAGAGGGGGCCCCGAGATGCCAGACTCCCGTCAGATGGCCCTTGTCTCATACCATCTCCCTTCAGAATCAATCTGGCACCCATTTTGACAGGAATTCCCAAATAGTAATTCTGGCCCTATACTAATGGGTCTTAACTGTTTTACATCACGGGCCGAATAGAGTCCTTTTCCCAAAGCCACACACATATGAGACTTAGATAATAGTTGCCAGAGGGCTCCTGGACCTCCTGGAGCCCCTCCATTGAACTCATTAAAAACCCCCTTTACATCCTGCTTTCCCAGGGGCAGGGGACCTTATTTACCCCTCAGGATTTTGGAGTCATATCTACATTCCTGAACATCAGAGCCAAGGAAAGATGCTATTTTAAATGCACACCCCCAGATGCAAGGAAGCAAGATGGTGCAGGGGTAGCAGACTGAAATGAAGTCGGGTCCCAGGATTCAGCTAGGTAGTTATCAAACCATTCCGAACACCTACAAGCACAACAGGAGATAGAAGAGAAGAAGAGCAGCAATTCTAGGAACAGAAAAGCAACCACTTTCTGGAAGGTAGGACATGCGGAGAAGTGAGTCCGAGGCGAAGGGAAGATAGACTGTGGGGGGAGGGGCCGGCAAGCGGCGGAGCAACGTAGCACAAAATCTGAACTTGTAGAAGTCTGCTCCGCTGGGGGACGTCACTCCAGAGGCTAAGCAAGGGTGGAGCCGTCGTGCGGACAGTGTGGTCTCGGGTCCCACAGGGTCACAGAAGGATCAGGGGTGTCTGAGTGCAGCAGAGCTCCCAGATATGAGAGTGGGGAAGCAGCTACAGAGACGGAGCCAAGGAAGGGTCTCTCAGCTTGGGGTTCCCTTAAACCATGATCCAAGGCACTGTTGGACCACTGCTCTTCAGGCAGGGACCCCACAAGTGGCAGATCTGGGGAGACACCCCCTTCCTCTTCTGGGAGAAGTAGTGTGGAAGTGTGCTGCAGGAATTAGCTGGGTTTGGAGACTCCAAATAGGGTTGTGCATCAGAGACAGAAACGCTTGGTCACAGGCCGGGTGAGCGCAGCCAGAGACCAGGGAGACGGGAGGGACTGAGGGCTTTTCTCTGAGGGTGCACTGAGGAGTGGGGCCTGAGCTCTCGGCTCCTACAGGGCTGGAGAATGGAAGACGGCCATTTTCATTCCCACCCTCCAAAGTGGTACAGAAAGCGTTCAGGGAACAAAAGCTCCCGAGTGCAAACCCGAGCAGATTACTTAGCCTGGCCCCTGGCAACGGCGGTGCAATTCCACCTCAGGCAAAGACATTTGAGAATCACTGCAACAGGCCCCCACCCCAAAAGATCAGCAAAAACATCCAGCCAAGACCAAGTTCACCCACCAACGAGAACTGCAGAATTCCAGAGCTAGGGGAAAGTAACACAGAGAATTCATGGCTTTTCCCCCATGATTCTTTAGTCTTGCAAAGTTATTTTTTTAATTCTATTTTTTTCCTTATTCTATTTCTTTAACTTTTCCCAACTAATTTATCTTAACAATACGTTTTATTTTTTTTTAAGATTTTTAAATTTTTTATTTAACAGAGATCACAAGTAAGCAGAGAGGCAGGCAGAGAGAGAGGGGGAAGCAGGCTCCCCGCTGAGCAGAGAGCCCGATGCGGGGCTTGATCCCAGGACCCGGGGATCATGACCTGAGCCAAAGGCAGAGGCTTTAACCCATTAAGCCACCCAGGCACCCCTCTAACAATATGTTTTTTTAAAAAACTTACTAAATCTTCATTATTATACCCATATTTTATCCCTTCATTGTATTTAACCTTATTTTTTGTATACGTATAGGTTTTTTCTCTTTAACGTTTTGGGATATAATTTCTTCTAATAGATCAAAATATACCCTAAATCTAGCACATGCCTTTGTTCTAGTCTCCAGCCTCCTCCTTCTTTATCTCTTTTCCAACCAATTTATCTTATCAATGTCTTTTTTAGAATATTTTTTTTTAATTTTCATCTTTATAGTCATATTCCATCCCTTCATGGTGTTTACCCCCATTTTTATATATATATAAGGTTTTTTTCTCTAAAATTTGGGAGGTGGTTTCTTCGCAGACCAAAATACACCCCAAATCAGGTGGGTGGCTCTGTTCTATTCATCAGTCTAATATACATATATATATTTTTTTAAATTTTTATTTCTTTTTTTCCCCTTCTTCTCCCCCCGGTTTTGGGTCTCTTCTGATTTGGTTAGCAAACATTTTTCTGGGGTCTTTGCCACCCTTTTAGTATTTTATTCTCTCATTCATATATTCTTATTTGGACAAAATGACAAGCCAGAAAAACACACCAGAAAAAAAAGAACAAGAGGCAGTACCAAAGGCTAGGGACCTAATCAATACAGACATTAGTAATATGTCAGAACTATAGTTCAGAATGACGATTCTCAAGGTGCCAGCAGGGCTCGAAAAAGGCATGGAAGATATTAGAGAATCCCTGTCTGGAGAAATAAAATCCCTTTCTGGAGAAATAAAAGAACTAAAATCTAACCAATATGAAATTAAAAAAAAGCTATTCATGAGGTGCAATAAAAAACGGAGGCTCTTACTGCTAGGATAAATGAGGCAGAAGAGATAATTAGTGATATAGAAAACCAAATGATGGAGAATAAAGAAGCTGAGCAAAAGAGAGACAAACAACTACTGGACCATGAGGGGAGAATTTGAGAGATAAGTGATACCATAAGATGAAACAATATTAGAATAATTGGGATCCCAGAAGAAGAAGAAAGGGGGGGGGCAGAAGGTATATTGGAGCAAATTATAATAGAGAATTTCCCTAATATGGCAAAGGGAACAAGCATCAAAATCCAGGAAGCACATAGAATCCTCCTCAAAATCAATAAAAATAGGTCCACACCCCATCATCTAAAAGTAAAACTCACAAGTCTTAGTGACAAAGAGAAAATTCTGAAAGCAGCCTGGGACAAGAAGTCTGTAACATACAATGGTAGAAATATTAGATTGGCAGCAGACTTATCCACAGAGACCTGGCAGGCCAGAAAGAACTGGCATGATATATTCAGAGCACTAAATGAGAAAAACATGCAGCCAAGAATACTCTATCCAGTTAGGCTATCCTGAAAATAGAAGGAGAGATAAAAAGCTACCAGGATAAACAAAAATTAAAAGAATTTGCAAACACCAAATCAGTCCTACAGGAAATATTGAAAGGGGTCCTCTAAGCAAAGAGAGAGCCTAAAAATAGTAGATCAGAAAGGAACAGAGACAATATACAGTAATAGTCACCTTACAGGCAATACAATGGCACTAAATTCATATCTTTCAAGTTACCCTGAATGTAAATGGGCTAAAAGCCCCAATCAAAAGACAAAGGGTATCAGAATGGATAAAAAAAAATCAATATCCTGTCTACAAGAAACTCATATTAGACCCAAAAACACCCCCAGATTTAAAGTGAGGGGGTGGAAAACAATTTACCATGCTAATGAACAACAAAAGAAAGCTGGAGTGGCAATCCTTATATCAGATAAATTAGATTTTAAGCCAAAGACTATAATAAGAGATGAGGAGGAACACTGTATCATACTCAAAGGGTCTGTCCAACAAGAAGATCTAACAATTTTAAATATCCATGCCCCTAACATGGGAGCAGCCAACTATATAAACCAATTAATAACAAAATCAAAGAGGTGCCTGGGTGGCTCAGTGGGTTAAAGCCTCTGCCTTCTGCTCAGGTTGTGATCTTGGGGTCCTGGGATCGAGCCCTGCATCCGGCTCTCTGCTCGGTGGGGAGCCTGCTTCCTCCTCTCTCTCTGCCTGTCTCTCTGCCTACTTGTGATCTTTGTCTGTCAAATGAATAAATAAAATCTTTTTGAAAAAATCAAAGAAACACACTGACAATAATACAATAATAGTAGGGGACTTTAACACCCCCCTCTTTGAAATGGACAGATCATCCAAGCAAAAGATCAACAAGGAAATAAAGGCCTTAAATGACACATTGGATCAGATGGACATCACAGGTATATTCAGAACACTCCATCCCAAAGCAACAGAATACACTTTCTTCTCTAGTGCATGTAGGACAGTCTCTAGAATAGATCACATCCTGGATCACAAATCAGGTCTCAACCGGTACCAAAAGATTGGGATCATTCCCTGCATATTTTCAGACCACAATGCTCTGAAGCTAGAACTCAATCACAAGAGGAAAGTTGGAAAGAACTCAAATACATGGAGACTAAAGAGCATTCTACTAAACAATGAATGGGTCACCCAGGAAATTAAAGAAGAATCAAAAAAACTCATGGAAACAAATGAAAAAAACACAACAATTCAGAATCTTTGGGACAGAGCAAAGGCAGTTCTGAGAGGAAAGTATATAGTGATACAAGCCTTTCTCAAGAAACAATAAAGGTAGGGCACCTGGTGGCTCAGTGGGTTAAGCCTCTGCATTCGGCTCAGGTCATGATCTCAGGGTCCTGAGATCAAGCCCTACATCAGGCTCTCTGCTCAGCAGGGAGCCTGCTTCTGCCTGCCTCTCTGCCTACTTGTGATCTCTCTCTGTCAAATAAATAAATAAAATCTTAAAAAAAAAAAAAGAAAGAATATCATATGATCTCTCTGATATGAGGAATTTGAGAGGCACGGTGGGGGGTTTGGGGTTAGGGAAGGAAAAAATGAAACAAGATGGAATCGGGAGGGAGACATCTCACAAAACAAACTGAGGGCTGCTGGCAGAAGGGGGGTAGGGAGAGGGTGGCTGGGTTATGGACATTGGGGAGGGTATGTGCTATGGTGAGTGCTATGAAATGTGTAAGCCTGATGATTCACAGACCTGTACTCCTGGGGCAAAAAAAAAATGTTAATAAAAAATAATTAGTAAAAAACAAAAAAATTTAAAATAAATAAATGCACACTCCCAGGCCCATCTCCTGGGGATCTAGTTAAGGAGGTACAGGGCTGTGCCCAGAAATCTACAGGAGGCATACCAGAGAGTTCTGGGACAGGTGGCTCTGAGATACACGTGGGTCCGGGAGCTACTGCCTCCCAGGCCTCGGAATGCGGCCCAGGTGATCCCCTGAGCTCTCAGCCTCTCTCCCCAGCTGCCCACCAAACCTGCCAATTAGACGTCCCAGCACAACCCAACTGCAACCTCCTGAACCCAACATGCTGATCCCTTGGCTAGGTTCACTGGGCCAGAAACCTGGCCATCACCCTTAACTGTCCCTATCCCCACCCCACATATCGACCATCACCAAGGCCAGCAGATTCTATCCTCTATGTGCCTCTGGGCATCCCCACTTCTCTCTAGCACCGCTGCCAGCACCATGGTCCAAGCTCCCAGCTTCTCCTCCTTGCTTCCATCTGCTGCCGCCATCCATTCTCCGTCCTGCAAATCTGATCCTGTCACTGCCCCGCACAAAACTCTCCAGCAGTGAGCGGACTCTTGAACTGCCCCATCCAATATGGTAGCCGCACGTGGCTATTTGAGTTCGATAGCCCAAGTTCTGCCCAAGTTCACACTCATCACGTATCAATGCTCAAGAGCCACACATGGCTGGCGGCTACCATATTGGCAAGCGCAAGTATAGCACACTCCCATCCTCACAGAAAGTTCTAGTGGACAGCGGAGCTCTACAGCTTTGCTTGGGTCTGGCCCCAGCCTCTGCTCAGACCACTCCCCAGCATCCCTGGCCACGGTGAACCCTCTCATCTCCCTGAAGTCGTGCTTTCCCCTCTAAATCTTTGTACGTCATACCCTTCCTGCCTTCCTGGCTTGGCTAACTCCTACTCATTCTTTGGGTCTCAGCTGTCACTTCTCCCTGACGCAGGACAGTGCCCAAACTTTGGTCAATCAGCAGTGTTACAGCATGTAAAACACTGAGTCATGACAGCCATGGGCATGTCTATACCAATTATCCCCATACCAACAATTTTCAACAGGAGGCAAGTTTCCTCCAATGCCCAGGGAACACCTGGCAGAGTCTGGATTCATTACTGGTGAGGTGGTCCTGGCATCCGGTCCTACAATGCCCAGGATAACTCTCGCAGCAAAGAATCATCTGACCCAAAATATTGGCAGTGTTGAGGTTGACCATCCCTGTGTCCCCTACCCCCAGTCTAGAGTGGAGCATTTAAGGAGCCCAGATGTTCTGTAAGATTTTCCCCCAGGATTTCAGTTTTCTTAGTGTCTTACAATGACATTCATTCACTGGTCGTTATGGCAGGCTGAAGAATGGCCCCCCAAAATATCCAAGTCCTAACCCCTGGAACCTGTGAATGTCACTTTATATGGCAAACGGGACTCTGCATATCCCATTAAGTGAAGGATCTTGAGATCTTGAGATCTTGAGATCTTGAGATGGGGTGATTATCCCATATTATCCCGATGGGTCCTAAATGCACTCACAAGCAAGCCTAGCAGAGGAAGACCGGGACACTGACAGAGACAACGCAATGTGAAGACAGGACAGAGAAATCTGAAGATGCTACGACGCTGGCCTTGAAGATGGGAGAAGGGGCCCCAGCCAGCATTCACCGGAAGGAAGCTGGGAAAGGCAAAGGACGGAGCTTACCCAGCGGGGTGTGGCCCTGCTGATGCCTTTTTTTTTTTTGTTCCAGTGAAACTGATATTGGACTTCTGGCCTCCAGCACTGTGTGTTCTGAACGGACAGACGTTTCTGTGATTTATCCCGCATTACCTAGCTCCTGGACCTGCACAGAAGCAAGCAGGCAGGCTACAGAATGATGTTCCAGAGACCCGTGCGACATGAATGATCTCGGGAGCCTGGTTGTTTCCAATACATGATCTAGCCTCCAGCTCAGAACTGGCCCTTCTGTTCCGGGCGCCAAGGGCTATGAATTTTGTCGCACCTCCCCTCCTGCTCCAGGCTGGGCTGGTTCCCCCCAGAATGGAATCCAGAATCCAGGAGGGGAAGTAGATACACGTAGCCCAGGCTCCTTAAAAATACAGAAACATGATAACACGGAAATGCAGCTCACTCCAAACTGCAGGTAGGCAAACAAAGGCTCAGTCTCAAACCCTGTCATTTGCCCTATAAGTAACGGCCCTTATGGGGATGGTGGGCTGGAAGGCTCAGCGAGGGAAGGAAGCTCCATCCAAGTCTCTCACTTGGGACTCCAGCTGGGCTGTCTCCGTGGGGCTTCCCCAGCTGGTGAGGCTAGAAGTTCTAAGAGCCTGATTTGATTTAACTCTGCCTTATTCTCATCTATTGCCTACTACTACCTTCATTTGTGGGTAGATTCCTTTCATCTCCTGGCTCTATCTCCTGGTTTCTATAGTAATAATAAAGTTGTCTTTCCTTTTCAAAACCCAAAGAGGGCTGTTGTGAATCTTTTGCTCAGAATACCGTGGAAGGATAAATTTCTGCTGTTTCTAGGCCAACGAGTTTAGAGTCATTTGTAACAGCAGCCCTAGGACACTCATAGGGTCATATTCCAATGTGGGGTGTATTGGATTTGGGTCAGAGAGCTGGAAAGGAAGGGCATTTAGGGGACAGACCCTCACCCTGCTGGCTCGGAGGGTGTGAAGGCGAGGTGGTAAGGGTACCTAAGGCATGCGTTTCTGGCTGCGATGGCCACCCAGGTCATCAGCAACCGTGTCCGTGGGTCATTCCTCACACCCTAGTCCTGCTGCCTTCTGGGATGTGGGAAGGTCTCTGGAAGGCAAGGGACTCAACCCAGGATGCTAGGTCTGTCTGGCGCTGAAGCAAGGATTAAAATAAAAACGGAAGCTCTCGCCCAGCTCTCCAGCCTCCCTGCCAACCCCTCTCCCTTTCCCCACCAGCCTCCAGACACAGGGGCCTTTCTCTGCCCTTCCAACACAGCCTTGGGGCCTTTGCACCTGCTATTCTTCTGCTTGGAACACTCTCCCTCTGGAGTCTCCCATGGCTGGCTGCTTCTCATCATTCAGGTCTCAGTGCAAATGCCACCTCCTCAGAGAGACCCTCCCTGGCTGCAGTCAGGCCAGGGGACTTCCCATCACCTTCTGTCACCACCTGCTGATTTTTCTTCCCAAATCTTCTCACATTGTGTAACTATCTCATTACCATATTTTCTTGCCTGCAGCCTAGAGTGCAGGCCCAAGGAGGGCATGGGATCTTGTCTGATCTGCCCACGGTATGTCCCTAGACCCAAGCCTGGCATACACTAGATGCTCAACACATTCTGAATGAATGAAGGAATGAGTGAGTGAAGTGAAGGAGAATGAATATGCAGCTTTGGAGAATGCTTGCTAAATGCCAGGTCCTAACGCACCTGATCTTGGCTTTCCGAAAGGCCAGCTCCTCTTCATTACCGAAGTCCAAAGACACATCCTCAGTATCATCCACCAGGGCCTGGGGGACACCAAACGCGGATGGCAGGCGGTGGCCATCCCCACCCCCGCCCCCTCTGGTGGAAGGGCCCCTCCCCCCGCGGCTGCAATCCGAGGCCTTCGGTCCGTTTGGGGTGCGGCCCAGGCCCCGGTTTGCGCATCCTTCCTCCGGTCCTCCCTTCTCCCTCCTTCTCACCACCCCCCTCCCTTGTCCGGAGCTCTCGCAAGCTCCTCCCGTCCTCTCCCCCATCCTCCCGCCCCAGCATCCCCGCGGCCCTACCTGCTTCATGCTTCCCAGAGCGCACCGGAGCCCACAGCCCAGGCTCCGGCTGCGGCTCCGGCTCTCGCCTGGCCGGGATGCCCAGAGGGTGGGGAGCGGCTGGGTCCGGGGTCCGAGCTGGCGCCCCGCTGTGCAGGTCTCGGGTGGGGGCGGGGCGCGCGGGGCCCAGAGCGCAGTCGCAGGCTGGGGAGGTGGGCTCGGCCGCCCGGGAGGGGGCGGGGCTTGGGAGGGTCCGGGACCCAGGGCTCGCTGGGGAACCGCGCCTGGCAGACCTGACTCCCAGGGTGGAGGGACCGAGGGTGAAAACCGAGCATCCTCCGTGGGCACAGAGTGCACGTTTTGGGCTCAAAAGGCGCACTCGGGGTCCGTGAACAGTGATCCCAGGAGGAACAGAGCGGCGGTGGGCCGGTGAATGAGGAGGATGTCCCGTAGTTGTAGGGCCAGGTAAGGGAACGAATGAATGAAAGTCAGGGTCTGGTAGCCTCATTTTGGGTTTGGAGAAAGCCAATGCCTCCCAAGTCTCCCCTCCCAAGAATTCCCTGGGGCCCTTCTTAAAAAGCCGATTTCCAGGCCCAGCCCTGGAGATTGGGAAGGCCTGGAGTGCCGGCAGTGGAATCTGCCTTTTTATAGGTGAGTCTGCTGACCTCAGTGAGATCGTCCCTCATCCGGACGCCAACATGTACGGAACACACAGTAACTATTGTTGGCCGTAATAGTAGTGATCCAGGATGGTAAGACCTTCCCAGGTATCTCCAGGAAAGAAGGCTTGCCACCTGCAAGTCTTGTTTGGCCCAGGACAATGTCACTTCCTTCCTTTCTGCCTTCTCCCTCTCCTGAACCCCCCCCCCCCCAGGAGCAGAGGGTTGAAAGTCTAGATGCCAAGGCCCCTAGTCCTGCCTTTGCCCTCTTGTCACCGGCAGTAGGGGCTGGTCCCCCATCTCCCGTGACCTGCACAAAGGCCACTGGTCCACAAGTTCCTGATACAACTCATTCACTGGTGACCTCCTGAAGAGATGAAAGGCCTGGAGTGTGCGGAGGAGGAGTAGGAAACAGCTGTCAGGAGCTGCCTTAGCTCTGATCCCTGGGTGAGCTCCCCTCCCCTCCCCTCACTGACCCCGCAAAGGGCTTGGCAGGTGCATATGCGGGGAGCATGTTTTCTTGGGGGACAGAATGCCATCTTATGGGGTCAGCGGGTCTGGGCCTGCCTGAGAAGCATCTCTCTAACAAGTTCCCAGGTTATACTGATGCCACAGGCCCCCAGCCTTCCTTTGAACCCTAACAATCTGCACTACAAACCCCAGATTCTAGAAAGGCCTGTTGTTTCTTTCAGCTCAAAGCTTGTTCCAGGCACAGGTGAGTTTCGCACTGGGAGGCTGGGGGACCCTAAGCTTCCCCTACTCCCCTAGTCCCCAGCTGCCTGGGATGCTCAGGGGAAGGGCAGGTGGAGGTGAGAAGCCGTTGCAAAACATTCAGGGGCTTTTCCTCTAACCCTGAGAATCACCAGCTGTTGCTAGCTGTTAAGTTGGGGCTCAGAGAGTCCCCAGGGGGGTGAGAAGGTAGGAAAACCCCCTTGGAAACCCCATGTGGGGACCAACTGTCATTCTTGGCCATCAGGTTGGGGGTGCTGAGAATTAGCCATGGCCTTGCCATGTGGAAGTTACTCCACAAACACAAGGTCACGCCACTCTCCCCCTTCCTGACCACATCAGGTCACAGGCTGAGGATACAGATGCCGGGGCCAGACCTGGGGCATTCCCTCGCCAGGAGACAATGCTGTCCCTGAACATGCACCCAATTGGCCCTCTGCAGAGTCAGCCAATAGAATTTGGGGTTGGGGGTGGGCAGAGAACCCATCAGTTCTGCAGGGAATTCATCGTTGGCTTTGATGTGGGGTGAACACTGACTCACACTGCTACCACTGAATATGGCCGCTGGGATCGTAACCCTAGTCACCTTCTGCTGGTCATGGCTCAGAGGACCTTGGGAAAGAGAGTTTC
Source organism: Taxidea taxus jeffersonii (assembly GCA_003697995.1). NCBI lineage: Eukaryota > Metazoa > Chordata > Mammalia > Carnivora > Mustelidae > Taxidea > Taxidea taxus. The sequence goes on along the minus strand of RCUC01131920.1, from coordinate 1,127 downwards.
AAAGAGTAAGCCCACCTCTGATCCCTGGTCCTGGGGCTCCCGGCTCAGGCAGCCACTGGCCCCTGGACGGCAGCTGGAGATCAACACATGGAGTTGGGCAGGCCTGGTTGGGAACATACTCTACTACTTCCTCTCTGGGTAGCCTTGGGCCAGGGACTTCACCTCTCTGGCCTCAGTCTCCACATCTGTAAAATGTGGCCGCACTTCCCCTCTCCCCCATCATCACAGATGATGCAAGACCTGGAGAAAACACATGGCAAATGCCCTCCTCACAGCTGGGGCTCGGAAGATAGCAGCTCTGGTGATAGTGACTTCAGTCATCAGCAGGGCCTCTGAGCCCCATGTCAGAGTCACTCCTTCCACCAAGAGGTGTCTGTCTTAATGGGGGAACAGGAACTGTACTTTCCCAAACACCTACTGTGGGCCTAACTCTGTGTCCCTGGGACAAGTGACAGCTGGGACAGAGGACCCAGCATAGCCCTTTCTCCCACATGGAACCCCAGGAGCCCCAGGGCGGAAAGCAGGGGCTTGGGTGTGAATGGACATGGCTAAAGGCTGGGGCCTGGAGTCCAACCAGGGAGGTGTGGGCAGGGTAGGGGCCGGCCCAGCTGGACTGTTCCCATCCTTATGCTGTGGGAGGATAGCTGGCCCAGGGGTGGGCAGGGGTTCAGATCTGGGGCTGGAGAAGGCCCTGAGCTGCACTGTCCCCCCTGCATCAGTCAGGGCCAAAGCTGTGGCCTCTGGGCCTGTCTTCCTCAGGCCTGCAGTTGCCCCTTGCCATCAGCCCTGCCTTGCCACAGGCAGGACTCCCTAGGGTCTGCCCTAACCATTGTCCTGCCATTCCACCTCAAACAGGGCCTTGCATGTCACAAGTGAAAAGAAAGAAGCCCAGTGAAATGGAACTTGAGGGAAACAACAAATCATTTCTTAGTGTAAATATATCTCACACACTATCTGGGATATACTTACACTAAAAAAAGTATCAAACGCTCACCTCAAATTCAAATTTACCTGGGGTCCTGTATTTCATCTGGAAACCCTATGCCTCCATAGGGTTTCCAGATGAAACCCTGTGAGCTGGGTGTACCCAAGCTAATGGGGCCCAAAGCTCCCACCCTGATCCTGGG
>RCUC01131919.1:0-47520 GCA_003697995.1 Taxidea taxus jeffersonii | reverse complement strand
AAGACAGTATGGTACTGGCACAAAAACAGACACATAGATCAATGGAACAGAATAGAGAGCCCAGAAATAGACCCTCAACTCTATGGTCAACTAATCTTCAACAAAGCAGGAAAGAATATCCAATGGAGAAAAGACAGCCTCTTCAACAAATGGTGTTGGGAAAATTGGACAGCCACATGCAGAAAAATGAAATTGGACCATTTCCTTACACCACACATGAAAATAGACTCAAAATGGATGAAGGACCTCAACGTGAGAAAGGAATCCATCAAAATCCTTGAGGAGAACACAGGCAGCAACCTCTTCGACCTCAGCTCCAGCAACTTCTTCCTAGGAACAGCGTCAAAGGCAAAGGAAGCAAGGGAAAAAATGAACTATTGGGACTTTATCAAGATCAAAAGCTTTTGCACAGCAAAGGAAACAGTCAACAAAACCAAAAGACAACTGACAGAGTGGGAGAAGATATTTGCAAACGACATATCAGATAAAGGGCTAGTATCTAAAATCTACAAAGAGCTTAGCAAACTCAACACCCAAAGAACAAATAATCCAATCAAGAAATGGGCAGAGGACATGAACAGACATTTCTGCAAAGAAGACATCCAGATGGCCAACAGACACATGAAAAAGTGCTCCACATCACTGGGCATCAGGGAAATACAAATCAAAATCACAATGAGATATCACCTCACACCAGTCAGAATGGCTAAAATGAACAAGTCAGGAAATGACAGATGCTGGCGAGGATGTGGAGAAAGGGGAACCCTCCTACACTGTTGGTGGGAATGCAAGCTGGTGCAACCACTCTGGAAAACAGCATGGAGGTTCCTCAAAAAATTGAAAATAGAGCTACCTTATGACCCAGCAATTGCACTACTGGGTATTTACCCTAAAGATACAAACGTAGTGATCCAAAGAGGACGTGTACCCGAATGTTTATAGCAGCAACGTCCACAATAGCCAAGTTATGGGAAGAACCTAGATGTCCATCAACAGATGAATGGATAAAGAAGAAGTGGTATATATATACAATGGAATACTATATAGCCATCAAAAGAAATGAAATCTTACCATTTGCAACGACATGGATGGAACTAGAGCGTATTATGCTTAGCGAAATAAGTCAACTGGAGAAAGACAACTATCACATGATCTCCCTGATATGAGGAAGTGGAGATGCAACGGGGGTGGGGGTTAAGGTGGTAGGAAAAGAAAAAATGAAACAAGATGGGATCGGGAGGGAGACAAACCAAAAGAGACTCTTAATGTCATAAAACAAACTGAGGGGGGTGGGGGGGTGGGCTTACATTATATGTTTGAATAAAAAAAAGCTTAAATTAAAAAAAAAAAACTAAAAAGTAACTAAAAAAAAAATAATAATCAAGTGAGATGGTGACTGAACTAAAAAAGGAAATTACCATCAGCTGGAGATAGATAAAATGACTGATGGATTTTTGTATCTCAATTTTTTTTATGAGAGGGTAAGGTCATCTTCATTTATATTGTTGAGGTACTATTGAGGAAAAGTATTCATCTTCAAAGAATAGTTACATTGTAGTAGGTAGAAGTATAAAATGGTTGTCACTGATGCTGAACTCTAAAACAAACTGAGGGTTGCTGGAAGGGAGGTGGATGGGGGAAGGGATAACTGGGTGATGGGCATTAAGGAGGGCATGTAATGTAATGAGCACTGGGTGTTAAAAGCAACTGATGAGGGGCACCTGGGTGGCTCAGTGGGTTGAACCTCTGCCTTCAGCTCGGGTCGTGATCTCAGGGTCCTGGGATCGGGCCCCACGTCGGGCTCTCTGCTCAGCAGGGAGCCTGCTTCCTCCTCTCTCTCTCTGCCTGCCTCTCTGCCTACTTGTGACCTCTCTCTGTCAAATAAATAAATAAAATCTTTAAAAAAAAAAAAAAGCAACTGATGAATCACTAAATTCTACCTCTGAAACTAATTTTTAAAAAGTGGAAAAAAGTGGTTGTCACTGTTGTATGGAAGCTTAAATGTGGATAAATGGGTGTGTTTGAATACTGACTAGCCAAAGGGCTGGTTATTTTTCTGATGTGTCTCAGCTCCCAAGGTTTTGTTCTTTGCTCTGTACGGCTGGGTTAGGGAATCTGAAAACTACATTTCCCAGATGCCTGTGCCAGCTGGTTTCCTGTTTGGTTCTGCCCATGGGAGACACGGGAGGAGACCAGAAGATAAAAACTTCAAGGTGCTGGCTCTGACTGTATTGACAGCTACTAGTGTTGGATAGAGGGCAGGAAGAGGCAGGCTGCTGTTACTTCCCCATCCCAAGGAGGGCACCACCTCCCTGGGTGATTCCAATTACTACCTCCGTGACCCTTTGTAAGATTCCAGCCCTGGCAGAAAGAACAGCTTGTCAGCGTTTCTAGTATTGACAGCTGCTGAGTAGCCCACAGCACAGCAACAGGCTCAACACACAGGTCTAGCCCCAGGGTGTTAGCGGCCTTTTGGCCTCTTACTATCACCTCCCCCCTTTTATAACCCCTCCAGCATCCCCTCCTTCTCCTTTGTGCTCTGCAAGCCTCCTGCCTACTTTGTACATTACTCACTATATTATGTCATTTCTGTTTTAAAGAACTCAAACGGTTTGTGTCTTCCTGACTTGAGCAAGACTAAAATACATTCATACTTGATAGATGCACTTTGGGGAACAGCAGGCTTAAACACTTCTCTGAAAGTCCTTTCTGTATCTCTTAATATTTTGTAAATACACAAAATATTATATTTCCCCTGCATGTGTTCTTTTGAAGACTGCATACAACCAAAATTTGTTAACATCTGGAAACTATCACAGTGCCGACAGATACTTCCAGTGAGAAATAATGCAAAACAATCTATAATCCAGAAACTATAGTAATATGAAACATATCAAATTCTGTACTTAAATATTTAGCTACAAAGTAAAATCGGCCTGCGCTGAGAAGTATTAGTTGTCAAGATAATTATTTATTTATTTAACTGGAAGCTGGTATCCTCATTAAGGCATGTTGCATTATCAACACAATGTTAACGGACCCTTTCAAATCTGTGTTCACTCCTTTGTTCCTTTTTTCATGCTGTGGTTTTTAATATGTTTCCCATTACTGAATACATAAACAAGGAAGTTGAAGGTAAAATGTTGATGCAGAGATGTGTATTAATTGATAAATGCTAGCGTGTAGCTCCCTGAGTTGGCCACTGCCTACTTCTTCATCTTTCTGTGTCCTTGCTGCAGCCATACTGGCCTTCTCACTGGTCTTCAAACATGCTAAGTCTGTTCCCATCTGGGGACCTATCCATGCACTGAATGCTCTTCTCTCATATCCTCACCTGCCTCACTCCTTCACATCATTGCAATCTTTGCTCAGATGTTAACTTTTCAGAGACTCCCTATTCACCCTGTCCCAGGTCGATGACTCACCTGTTTCCTCTCCAACCACTGGGCCTGCTTTACTTTTCTTCCCAGCTCTTATCTCTCCCTGAAATCACATTTTGTATATATAATCTTATTTTTTACTGCCTTACTTTTGCTAGCTGTAAACTCCAATAGGCCAGGGAACTTGTCTTTGTTCACTGCCTTATTTCCTGTGTCAAGAACAATGAGGACTCAGCACATATATATAGTGAGTCTCTGTAAACGTTAAATCAGTGTGTTGATTTGTCTATTTTTGTTATTATATGTAATTCATATTTTTATTTCTGCAATATTAGGTCCAGCATACATTTTTGGCATTATATGTCTTAAGCAAGATAGAGTATGATGGTTAATTTCCCTTCAATTTGACTGGGCCACAAAGTTAGTCTAGATAGTTGGTTAAACATTATTCTAGCTGTTTCTGTGAGGGTGGGCCTCATTCAATCAGTGGAAGCTGACCCTCCCCCAAATAAGAGGGAATTCTTCCTGCCTGACTGCCTTCAAGCCATGGCATCAAGTATTCCTGCCTTGGACTTGAACTTAAATATTGGCTCTTCCTGGGTTTTGAACTTGTCAGCCTTCAGACTAGAACTACACTGTAGACTCTCCTGGGTCTCCAGGTTGTTGAGCGCAGATCCATAATCATCCTATGAGGCAATTTTAACACATACATACATACACAAACAAACAAACACATCCTATTGATTCTGTTTCTCTGGAAAACCATGGCTACTGCACAGCGGTTATCTATGTTTTCTATAAATGACACATTGATAAACACTGTCCATGTCAATAGACTATCTCACAGGTGCCATTGGTCAAATATTTCGTCAGGAGAATGATTATGGTTGGTTTGATTCTGTGGCACTACTGTTAGACACTTACCTCAAAGATCTTATCAATCTTGGCTTACTACTTTCATTCAAATGTATAAACAGAAGTCAGCACAACCAAGATAAGCTGAATAGCATTTCAATAAAAATTTGTAAAAAAGTACCTTCTGTGATGCATTCACATTTGGTAGAGAACATGGCTCAGTTCAGAGCCTGTTGTCACCCGGGTGCCCTCATTTACACCCTTCCATTGAGATCACAGTGTGTGTCACCACATCTCTGAGCTGTATTTTCTAATAAAGAATTAATTTTGCTTGATGAGTTGGTTTTATTTAAGAATGTATCATCTGTCTTGCTTATCAGGGTGCCTAGGTGGCTCAGTTGGTTGAGCGTCCAACTCTTACTTTTGGCTCAGGTAATGATTTCAGGGTCCTGAGATTGAGCCCCATGTTAGGCTCCATGCTCAGCTCGGAGTCTGCTTGGAATTCTCTCTCCCTCTGCCTCTGCCTCTCCCCACCACGCTCACCTGCTCTCACTTTCTCTACAAAAAAAAAAAAAATATATATATATATATATGCATATATATATATGCATATATATATATATGTTTCTCACATTTGAATTACTTAAATCAAGTTCTTTTTTCCCACTTGAATATTTCTAACATCACATACATTTTGAATTCCAAAACATTTTAGGTGATGTTTACTCTAAAGGCATTCCAGTTGTAGAATATTGAAAGAGGAATAGAATATTGAGAAATTGGGACCCCTGGGTGGCCAGTTGGTTAAGCAGCTGCCTTCGGCTCAGGTCATGATCCCAGCGTCCTGGGATCGAGTCCCACATTGGGCTCCTTGCTTGGCAGGGAGCCTGCTTCTCCCTCTGCCTCTGCCTGCCACTCTGTCTGCCTGTGCTTGCTCTCTCCCTCTCTCTAACAAATAAATAAATAAAATCTTAAAAAAAAAAAAACAATATTGAGAAATTAACACCTGAGATACAAGAATCAGTGCTGTTTCTTCTTATTTCCTATACTAAAGAAGAATCAAAAATATGTCTTTTCTTCTTAATGCTGATTCAAGTTTATTGAAATATAAGAGAATAAATCATAACTGTGTCTCTTCCAGTTGCTTAGTATTTCATTTACTTTTATTGATTGTAAATCAGAATCGAAAAGGGGGAGAAAGAAGCCCCACAAAGTTGTGCATCAACTAAAAGTTATTTTTGTTCTGCCTTTGCCACTCTGCTTTGGCATCACTATCTTTATGGCTGTTTTCTTGGGGGAGTAGACACTAATCTCAGCCGTCTTTGTATCTTCAGCATCTGCTGGCATACAGTAAGTGCTCAATAATGCTTTTTGATGGCAGTAATTGCTCTTTACTTAAGTAATAATAAGAATTACACTTGTCAGTGCCTTAGAAAATGTAATCAATCAAACATCCATATGGATTTGATTTGCCTGCCAAGATTTATACGGTTTTGAGTAGTTCTCCTCGATCTGTGCCTGGAGGTTTTGGTGAGTTTTGTTTGTGTGTTTCTGAGAAGGCACCCTGCCCTCCCTCTCCTGGTTTGCCCCAGTTACCCAGATACTTGTATTTTTACACTAATGTTCCGATCTCATTTGGAGGGATAGAGTTTACTTGCCAGCGTGTGGGCTCATTCACATGACTCTCCTGGAGAAAGATATAAAGCAGATTGTTCTGTTTTCTAACAGTTTATGAGGCAAACTTATCTCTTTCCTCTTTTTTAATTTCCTTGACTACTTCCATTAATCTTGACTTGGCATTCTATGTAATATGCAATTTCCAAGTTCTCCAAAGGAAACCTGTCACATGTCCTAGCTTCAGTCTAAGCTCCATTAGGTGGGTGTGGAGACCAATGGAAGCCTGTGCCCCTCCCTAAATTTGACTCACTGGACTCATCAGCTTAAGCAGGTGGGTGTTTTCTGTTTATACGTTTAAAGAGAAAACACACTACAAACAAATTTGAAAGATTTATCAGGTTGAAGAATTGAATGTGAAAGTTAACTTTTATCAACCTGAAATGTCTGATGAATGTCAAGAGAGTCTTTTGCTAGTACTGTGACAAATTAGAGATCAGGAAACAAAAACATTTGTGAGCAGGAACCTATTGATTAAAGAAAGATATGAAAATCACTGAAAAAAATTACGAAGAGAACAAGCGTAAGGAAAATAACACAATAATTAGCAATCGTAGTGAAGTCATGCTGAGAACAATGCCAGAATATTTAAACTTATCTGGTTAATTTACATGAGTCTGATATTCAATAATCTAGATAAAATGTCTATTTCCACATTTTAAATTTCAGACCGTAGTCTCCCTTGGGTAACACTGAAAGTTACACCACTAACAATTTTAATATGAGTACGAGAACAATCAGGCGTTGCCTTATGAAAAACAATTCTGAAATCACAGGGAAAGTGATTGATTTTAACAGAGTTTCCAGAGTTCCCCCAAAGGCAGTTTTTTTTCACGTCCTTTCAAAACAAGCCAAGTAAACTCACCCTGAAAGGAATGACAATATAGGCTCTTTAGTAAACTACTTGCTCTGGGGCAGTCAAGGGAGAGGTTCTCTCTCACATCATCCACAAAGGAGGCAGGGATTTGGAAGCAGAGTTTGACCTGTGATCTTCTGGAATGAACCATCGTAAACTGAGAAGTGCTTTCAAGAATTCATAGGAGGAATATTGAGATTGTCCCTCTGACGGGATTACCGCGAAGACTGTAAAACCTGAAGGTGGATTTCTAATCATACTGTTCAGCACACTCTGAGCATGCAATGATCAGATAAACGTGATTGGGTTCATGTGTAACTGTTGACCCTGTCAGGTGCCCTGTAGTAGGGCATAGAAACCATATGCATTTGGGAATATTTATTTCTCTCGTCTTCTTAAAATCAAGCTCAAGTTTCTATAGCACACCAGCTAGTTCAAACTTAAGCAGTGCCAAAAGTGATTTACATACATTACATAGGCACCCAAGCATTTATTTATCTAAGTGGAGTTTTAAGAACTATAACAGTGGTTGAACCTTGGATTCAAATTCTGGAAAATCATAATGGAAAGACGAATGAGATATTAGAGATATCGACTGAGCAGCAGGACCTGCCTGAACCTCTGAGGTTCTTGCCTAGAGACACTTGAAAAACAGAAGAAAAATTGGAAACAGAGAAAAACTGATCATATAGAATTACCAGGTAAGAATAATCACCTAACTGGAAGACGTGTGGGAGAACATAAAAGAAATACACTAAGCAACGACAAGCAGAGCAACGCAAGCATGGCCCATTAGTTATAATATCTGTATGTATCCACAAAGATTTGTTGGAATAGTTACTGTTTTAAAGGACTTAGTTTTTTTAATTAGTTTTTGTTATAATTCATTATGGTAAAGGATTTAATTTTGGGTGATTTGTTCTTGTAAAAATTTGATTATGATTGCAATATTAGTTACTTGGGAGAATAGTCTTCCTTTTATTTAATGAAATACCATATTCTCTCACTGGGTGGCAGCAATGTTTCAAAAAACCAAAGGAGTTTTGGGGAAAAAAAAACAACTGCTTTACTCTTGGAAATCTCTCTCACAGGACAAGCAGATGAACAGGTAACTACTAAACCACAATAATCTAGTTACGCTGCCCATGACAAAAGTGCATACTTTCATGGAATTATACAGTATATAGAAATGAGCAATTAAAGCCAAATATTGGGTTTTGTTTTATGTTTTATTGGCAATATTGATTATAGTTTTTTTTTTTAAGATTTTATTTTTATTTATTTATTTGACAGAGATCACAAGTAGGCAGAGAGGCAGGCAGAGAGACAGAGAGAGAGGAGGAAGCAGGCTCCCTGCTGAGCCGAGAGCCCGATGCGGGGCTGGATCCCAGGACCCTGAGATCATGACCTGAGCCGAAGGCAGAGGCTTACCCGACTGAGCCACCCAGGCGCCCCTGATTATGGTTTCTTAAGTTAGAATAAGAAAACCAGTTTAAATGATATCACAAATGGATTAATAACCATCTGACATATAATAAGCTGCAGAGATGTCAAAGTATTTCTTTCCTCTAGAACAGATTTTAAAATAATAATTGTTTGGGGGGTGCCTCCCTGACTTCAGCTCAGGTTGTGATTTCAGGGTCTTGGGATTAAGCTCAGCAAGGAGTCTGCTTGTCCCTCTCCTTCTGCTTCTGTACCTCCCCCTGCTTGTGCTCTCTCTATCTCTCTCTCAAAAAAATAAATGAAATATTTAAAGATAAAATAATAATTCATTTCAAACTACTTTCAAGTAGGAATAATGTCATAATTATTTTGGTACTCCCTCTACCCAAAACTTTGGCTGGTACCTGTACATATTCCATAAATATTTATTGAACAGAAACAAACTAAGGATATAGCCAGTTTTATAAAGGTATGTAAATTAGGTAAAATTCCCTTGCAGTTATCCCTGGCTTGCCATCTTTGCAATTGTTATAAAGGAATGTCAGCATTTATTGACTCAATCAATGAAAGTATTGAGGATTTATCATTATCTATCACTTGTTAGGAGCTGAGAGTTTAAATATGAATAGCAGGTTTGGGCTCTCAGAGAATTAACACTTGAATAGAGTAGAGACTTGAAAACAAATAATTTTAGAAGACTCTAGCAATACTTAAACACATATACAAACTGCAGTGGCAGAAGAGAAATGGGGCAATAAATTCTGGCAAGGCATAGGTCTCCAGAGTTTTCAAAAAGACACCACTGAGGTGTTTGACCTCTTGCTTACCTAAGCCGCAAAAACATACACATCTCTCCTTGGCCCACAAGGTGAAATAGCAGAACATGGCACTTGCCAGAGAAAATATTGAATTAGAAGTCTTCTAGCTCCTGTTAAAATTGAGGCAAACAAAAGGGAGGTTCAAAGAAAACATTCTAAGTGTATGGAAGACATGATCTATTTACTCATTTAGAAAACAGCACAGGTTTGAGCCAGGAGCAGGTGTGTTTCTGCCTCCCCATGCCCCTCGTGATCTTGCTTAAGAGTTGTGTGAGTGGAGGGCGCCTGGGTGGCTCAGTGGGTTAAAGCCTCTGCCTTCGGCTCAGGTCATGATCCCAGGGTCCTGGGATTGAGCCCCACATCGGGCTCTCTGCTCAGCAGGGAGCCTGCTTCCTCCTCTCTCTCTGTCTCTCTGCCTGCCTCTCTGCCTACTTGTGATCTCTGTCAAATAAATAAATAAAATATTTTTAAAAAAAAAGTTGTGTGAGTGGGCTGCCCATCATCCTGAAAAGGTCATTAAGAAGAGCCCCACACAGATCCCTTGTGGAACCTGCTCCTCCTCTTTCTCCTCCTCTTCCTCTTCTCCTCCAGCATCCCTTGGCTTCTAATCCCTCCTCCACTCCCCACCTGCATCAAGGCTTCTGCTGAAGAGCCCTTGAGGGAGGTCAGCATCCTCTGCTCCTTATGTATCCAGGAGACTGGCCTCCAGCTCCCTTTAACAGTGTTTGCATAGAATCCAATGGAAGGGAGAGTAACATGGCCTTTGCCTCTTCTCTGAGCCATTATCACTTCCCTCATAAGCCAGATTTCTGTGACTTGACTTCTGTGAATGCCGTTTCCTTATCACTTATTTTGTTTATTTAGTTCTGTTGGTAAATACTGGAACACACTCTCCTAGTCATCCCCCAGAGCTAGGACTGTCAGCTACTAGGAGCTAAAAATAAGAGGGACTTGCAGGCATTTAAACAAATACTGACATTTAAACAAAACTTCTCTTCCTTTATCCTAAGAATTCAAAAACACGATCCAGGCAATTATTTTTCACATACTTAAGTACACTCTTTGCTAAATATAGTGCTATGTTTTAGGATCTGTAACAGAATTCTCATCCAAGCAAAAATTTTCTGACTTACTGTGCCTTGTTGTGATAAACGTCTCTTAGGGAGACTGGTCCATAGATTCACCAGTACTTTATTTTTTTTTTTAATTTTTATTTATTTATTTGACAGAAATCACAAGTAGGCAGAGAGGCAAGCAGAGAGAGAGGAAGGGAAGCAGGCTCCCCGCTAAGCAGAGAGCCCGACGTGGGGCTCGATCCCAGGACCCCGGGATCATGACCCGAGCCGAAGGCAGAGGCTTTAACCCACTGAGCCACCCAGGTGCCCCACCAGTACTTTATTTTAAATGTGAGTACCCCCTAGCGAAAAACATATCTTCATCGGCCAAAAACATTTTCTCACTTCCTTGATGATTTTCCCCTCTCCAATGTGAGTCCTTATTAGGAAAAATGGGAAGAAAATTGACATTGTTTGGTCTGTGTTACATTAGGGTTGTCTGATAAGCAATTTCCATGCCTTCCCTCCGTTAGGCCTTACCACAAGCTTCTTAGGAAGACAGTATTAACTCCATTTCCCTCAGGAGAAAACAGATTAGTGGGATTAACTCACATATCAAAGATCACATAGCTAGAAAAATGTCCATCCTGGGTGTTGAGCCATGGTTGGTCTGATTTAAAATCGCTACTTGTAGATTTGTGAGATTTAATCTATTCCTGACATAGGCAGTAGACTCTCTCCCTCTAGCCCTGGCTTTGGAGGAAAGGATCAGAGTGATGAGAAAATTTTCTGTAATGTATAAGATCATGTACACCCTACATCACATCAATAATTAAATTTGGTTTGCTTATATATGCAGTTATGTTTTGGTGGAGGTGAGACTCACAATTCAATAGCAACAATGAGGATGAATTGGCATTTAAATGATAAAATCTGCCTTGTACCCTGTACCTTTTTTACCCTCATTAAATATATTGAAACCTCCACTATATAAAATGGCTTAATGATGAACTAACAGAATGTCCTATAGTTCTCAGTGTGTGGCTGGATTTTCTTGGTGTTTCAATTTTATTCTAAGCCAGAGGATTACAACCCCCTCCCCCCAAAAGAAGAAGCCCCTCTGATTATTAACTTCTCTTATCTTTTAAATTACTTAACAATCAAGAAGGTGGACAATGGCCTTTGTTCTTCTTATAAGAGGGCAGAACATACCAGGCCTTCCATGGATCAACAACTTTTTTGTATTGACATTGAGGCTTTCACATCTGTCTTGGTAAGGGTTTTGATGAGGCTTGAGGTCATCCTTTGGGATGCAAAAAAGTAACTCCCCCACTCCAAGTTCTGTGTCCATTTGTATTTTTTTACTCTCTCTCATGGCTCAACAAATCCCTTGATTTCAGTACCAGATTAGTCTTTTTGTAAAACCAAATCTAAAAGTAGTTCCTGTTCTTCATTCCAAATTTGCTCATATATTCGCCTTAAACTCCTGATTTTCTTTCTAGTCATGCCTGTGTAAATTTAACTATAAACAGTCCTTTTTGACCTCAATATGTCATTGGTGCTCAAAACATGTTATTACTAGAAAAGTTTTTGCTGTGAGTAATAAAAATTTGTATTCCGATGGTGATGTCAGCATGGATCCAGCTTCTTTCCATCTCTTCTCAGCCATGCCAGCTTTGGTTCTATGTTTAGGTTAATGGCAATATAGCTGTGGCAATTCTAGTCATCTCATTCTGACTCATTATCTTCAGAAGAAAAGACCATCCTTTTGGGGGGAGGGGAGCAGGGGTCTCTCTTTGGAGCCAGGAAAATGTTTTCTAGAAGTCCCTGCAGACCTCCCCTTTTATCTCATATGCCCATTCTTGAACCATTCACTGGCAAGAAGAATGGACATGCCATGACTTGCTTAGTCCAGTCACCTGGTTGGAATGGATATTAGGGAATCAACTACAATATTCACATGTAGTCAATGTACTGTAAGCATATTACAGTTAATGCTAATGCGGTGTACTATTTGATTGTGTGCATAGTGTCTTGACATTACAGTCTATTAAAAATAGAGAAATATTTTACATAGTCTAATATTATTGATTGCAGAACTATAAAACATATTTAATGCAATGTTCCTGTTATATTTACAGATCCTGCCACATGCTGGAATGTCTCTAATGCCAAGAGATTTATACAAAGTTAAAATCTGAATGCATTATATTATCTACTTCATCCTTATAGAACAAAAATGCATCCTTAAAAATGCAGGATGTTAAGTGATGCTTTTTGCAATAGCCTGATTTTAGCAGAGGTCCTGGGGCTAAGAAAAATCACAGGACTTTGTATGGCTTTGCAGTCATGCTCAGAGACTGTGATACTGGTTTTGTCAGCGTTGGTAGATCATCCATCTCCATAATACCCAAAGGAAGGAAATTGAAAGCACTGGTAGATTTCTTTGATAAGGGTTGTCACTAAGTTGTGTTCCTCTCCCTTGCTGACGGCGAGTAGAACTGAGTACTTACTCCAAGAGAGAGGAGTTGTGAAAGCACCAGAAGCATATGCCCATTAGTATTTGGAGGTACCTGATGAACACCTGAAAATGTCTAAGGGGAAGGGCCTGGCCAACTACTCTGGAGGCAAAGCAAAGGGAGATTAAAATACTAATAAGGAGTGACTTCCTCACCAAGAGCAAGGATGAAGTGTGTGTTTCCCATGATGACCAAAACTCACAGGAGAAGGTTGTCTTGAGGTTATCTGAGCAATCTATGAAGAAAAACAGGCAGTCAGGATGTAGTGGAAGCCAGAGGAAGAGAATGAGCAGCAACAGCAAAAATTTCTAAGATACCAAGTGGCCGCTGGATTTAGCATAAAGCTTACTGGCACCTTTGGTGTTGAACAAGCCAGGCTATAACAGGTTGCATTTGCATGGTGATCAGCTATACATTTGGTGGAGGGGTATTGAGGGAATTTCCATCTGTATTCATTATTTATTGATATATAACAAATTATCCCCAAACAAGCAGGTTAAAACAGTACACATTGATTATTTGACAGTATCTGTAGTCAGGGGTTTGGGCACAGCTTAGCTATGTCTTGAGATTTAGGGCTTCTCAGAAGTCAGCAATTAAGGTGTCAGCCTTGGATGGACATTGCTTCCAGGTACATGTGCTCATTGGCAGAATTCAGTTCCTCCAAGACTGTTGGCCCAGTGGTCTCAGTTCCTACCTGGCTATTGGCCAGAGCCTGCCATCAGTTCCTTGCCATATGGGTCTCTCAAATACAGTAACACATTAGTTTTATATTTTGTATAACAAATTACTACAAATTTAGAAACCTAACATAATACCCACATATTTTCTCCCAACTCCATAGATCAGAATCCAGAAGGGCTTAACTGAGTTCTTTGCTTAGGGTCTCACAGGCTAAAGTCAAGGTATCAGCCATGCTGGGCTCTTGTCTGTGGGATAAGTGGGAAAAATCCATTTTTAAGCTAATTCAGATTTTTGGAAGAATCTAGTTACTCATGGTTGTAGGACTGAGGTACATGTTCCCTTGTGGGCCATCACTTGAAGGCTACTCTTTGCTCTTAGAAGCTGCCTGGATTCCTCATCATGTATTTCCTTCTGTCTGCAAAGCCAACAGTGGGTTGATGAATCCTTCTTATGCTTCAGATTTCTCTTACTTCCCTTTTTGCATCCAGTCAGAGAAATCTTATTGTTTTTAAGGTCTTATGTGACTAGATTATATCCACCCAGATCACTTCCGTATTTTGAGGCCAAGTGTGCCATATTACACAACATAATCATGAGAATGATACCGTCCTAGATTTCTAGGTTCTGGAGACTAGTGCACAGCGACTTTGGGTGAGCCAGTTTAGAAATTCTGCCAACTACAGGCATTTTGATTCATCACAGTGTGGTAGCCAAGAAAGCAATACAGCCTGCCAAGATACTTTCCACACGGTAGTGTGGAAACAGCAAGAGGTGGTGATTATGGGGACCCATTTTACCATGATCTGCCTGCCATACCACCTAATGTTTCTATTTTCCCCATGAAGTAAGAGGCTGAGAGTGAGTAGGAATTGCTCTGGCCAGAAGTTTAGGAAGAGTGGCAAAATTTTCAGATAGTCATAGTAGAGAATGAGGAAGCACACAGTCTAGGAAAACACAGGTTTGCTGGGCAACTTGAGGTTGGGCATTAGGAATTAAGCTTATTTAAAAGACTCACAAAATGGTTCCAGTTTTAGAAGTCTCAGTTTACTCTGTGTGTCATAGATATTAAATGGCATTTATAGCTGCATGAATGGTCTGAGGGACTTTGATTAATTCAACTCTAGCAAATATGCCATTCTTTTTAATATCTGACAGGCAGCCATGGCCCCGAGGAGGTTTTCTACCCAAAGTCTAAAGATTCACTCTCAGATACATGTTTATCTTAGAGGAAAATAACCAAAACTTAGTCAGTATGATAGCATAGTTAAAATGTGAAATTACTATTAGGAAATGTGAGGCCTACTTGGCTAAATGTATAGTGTTAAAACAATTGAGCTGACACTGAGTTGGCAACTGTGTTATCTGATCTCAGTTTTCTTTAGGATTCTCTAGCCTTAGGTAATTTGAACAACTGCACATAGAACAAAGCTATGGAATGGAAATAGCATTCAATAAGTAGATGTAAAGTATGTAATTTTGTAACTCTTATGTGCATTGCTGGACAGAAGAATCTTGTTCTAACTTTAGACAAGTTACTTAATGTCTCTAAGCCTTAGTTTCTTTACCTGAAAAATTAGAATAATAATTTATCTCTCACAAATTAATTCCAAATATTAAATGAAACAATATATATAATTAGTACAGAGTAAGAAATATTGGCATTTATTTATTATAAATGTATCTTTATTGATTGATTTACCCTAAAAAGAATGATTAATTTACATGTTGTCATTTTAACCCAAATCACTAGAAAACCAAATCAATGCCCAAGGTCTATTCCAAGACTCTAAATGAACTGAAAGCATATCTTGGATTTTGTTTTTCTTGTTGGGAGGGGAATCTAAAAATAAATGCAACCCCCCTTTTTGATAATAGACATTTTATCTTAATTGTCTGCTTTTTCAAAAGGCTGAGTTACAATCATTTACTATGTTCTGATGCTGTCAAAGAACCCAATTATTTCTCTGATGGAATTGACCTATAAATGTTCATACTTCAAAAGCCTTAGTAAATAAATACTAGAGAATTTCACAAAAACTATGAATGAAAAATGTACATTGAGTTCAACCAAGAAAGAAATGAATATAATCAGACTGCCACTCAATTTTGAAATTGAAGAACAAAGAAAGTGGCAAATTTCATGACAAATTGGAATGCACTCATTGCCAAAGAAAAATGAATGGTTTTTTGTAGACTCAAAAGAAAAGGTAGTCTATTAATTGCATTTTAATTATATTGACCTTTCCAGTGGCCTTTTTTGTTCATATAAAACTTGAATTTTGCAATTCAATTGAACTGGAATTTGGAAAGGAATGAAGTGTATTTTCATTTAGTATCTGCTGTCTTTAATAAATTAATCCATCACTGATAATCAAGGAATGTATGCATATGGATACTAGTGTCATTCATATATCACAAGCCATATTTACTGTTTCAATTAAGCTAATAGTGCATATGCAAAAATTAAAGGTTGAAGTGATCATTTAAAATTTTGAGTCACTTTTGACTGTTAGATCTGACTCTGGAAGGAAGCAACAATTTACTTCCAACAGAATTTATTTGGGTGAATTGGAACTATTAGATAAAATATGGAAGTATAAGCCAAGACCAAACGCAAAATCATACACACATGCATATGTGCATACTCACATGTACATCCTTGCTATGGTACATACATGTTTATGACTATATACTATTCATTAATTCAATGAGCAAAAAAAGTGAGGTCCACATCACCATGTCAGGCATAGATCTATGTTCTGTAGAGGCAATATTAAGGATATAGTCATTACCCTCAAAAAGCTCACACAGAGAATAAAAAATCATAATACCCTGTCGCAAGTGTTCCAAATAGTAAAAAGTACCATGAACTCATATGAGAAGGTCTGCTTCTATTCTCTTATCCCACCCACCAGACCATTTCCAGGTAGGAAACATTGGCTAGATGGAGACAAAAAATATGAATGCCTTTGTACATAGGTATCGATGCCCCTAGAAAATCAAGTCAGTCCATGTGTCCTATTGGCTATCCCTATATTTGAATTACATGTCTTTCAGATATCTAGTTTACTATAGGAACATCCAGTTTTACCTATACCCTACCACTTCAGTTTTTTTTCAAGGAGCATCACAGTTAGGTGTATCCGAATAATTATATAAATAAAACACAACTGAAGGAGTTTATATTAACCCTTAATAATTGCTTTCTTGGCGTTAAAAATTGGGGGAATATCACTTTGTTCATCATATATTTCTGTATCTTTGTATTTTTCAATATACAAGTATGACTTTCATGATCAGAAAACAATAAGGATAAATATATTCCCTCTATTTCCTAAAAACCTCAAGAGCTTTCCTAGCTGTCATCCTCTTTCTCTTTTACTTCATAGTCAAATGTATTTTTAAAATATTCCATATTCCTCTTCAGTTCCTCATCTCTCATTTCCTTTTCTTTTTTTAAGATTTTATTTATTTATTTGACAGACAGAGATCACAAGCAGGCAGCAAGGCAGGCAGAGAGAGGGGGAAAGCAGGCTCCCTGCTGAGCAGAGAGCCTGATGTGGGGCTTGATCCCAGGACCCTGAGATCATGACCTGAACTGAAGGCAAATGCTTAACCCACTGAACCACCCAAGCGCCCCCTCCCCACATCTCCCATTTCTTTTACCAACTATTGAAGCCTGCTTTCCCTTCCTAGTTTCTCTCACCCTACAGTAAAAAGAACAGAAGAATGAATACCTCATCTCTTTTATTTATTTTTTTAGTTCTTTTTCTTTTTTGAAGATTTAATTTATTTATTTGACAAAGAGAGACAGCAAGAGAGGAAATACAAGCAGGGGGAGTGGGAAAGGGAAAAGAAGTCTCCCCACCACCACCACACTCCAGCGGGGAGCCTGAGGCAGGGCTTGATCCCAGGACCCTGGGATCATGACCTGAACTGAAGGCAAATGCTTAACAACTGAGCCACCCAGGCACCCCTCTTTTATTTTTTATGTGAAGTCTTTATCTTACTCTCTTCTCCTTTGAGCCACTATGTGCTATCATTTTAACATTTCTTTCTTTCTCAACTCCTTTTCTGAGTTGTTTGCCAACAAGATAACAAACCGGTTTCCTTTCTGTGGCCCTGGCCCCATTACATGTTCTCTAACAACAGCCTTTTACAGTTATGTGGCATTTGTCATTCTTCTTCTCAAAGTGGTCCAGTGGCTTCCCAACACACTCAGAATGAAAGGCTTCCATTGTCTCTCTCTGTCTTATCTCCTACCACTCCCTTCCCACCTAACTCTGTTTCAGCCATACTGGCCTCCTTCCAGGATTCTCTTGCTTCACTCATTATGTTAGATTCTGTCTGTCTAGAATGTTCCTCCCTACCAAATTCACATGATTTATTCTTTCACTTACTAACAATATTGATCCAAATGTCACTCCATTCACACCATTCCTTACCTTCCTACTTTATTTTTCTCCTAAGCACTGATCACTATTTAATATACTACATAATTTACTTTTATACCTTGCATATCATCATTCTCTTTCACTAGAATGTGAATCCTTCAAGGGCAGTATTTGCCTCTTTTGTTCCCGCTTATTCCCTCTTTATAGAAAAGTACCTGGCACATTGTCAACATTCAAAAAAAAAAAATTAGTGTGTTAAATGTAGGAATGAAGATAACAGTATAAATGTTTAATAAATAATACTTTATTCATTTAGCTGGTATTGACTCAGTACCAAGTATGTCAGAAACACTTCTAGGCACTCAACATACAATGGAAAACCCATACAAAAGAAATCCTGTCCTTGGGGTGCCTGGGTGGCTCAGTCAGTTAAGTGTCTGCCTCCAGCTCAGGTCACTGGGATCCAGCCCTGCCTCAGGCTCCCTTGCTCAGTGGGGAGTCTGCTTTTTCCTTTTCCCTCTGCCTCTCCCCCTAAGCTTGTGCTCTCTCACACTTACTCTTTCTCTCTCAGATAAATAAATAAAATCTTTAAAAAAGAAATTCTGTCCTCATGCAGCTACACTGAACAACTAAATAGAAAATATAATTTTTGATCTTTAAATATATCATCAAGAAACTTAAGGCAGGATATCAGGGTAAAAAATATGGGAAGATAAAATACTAGTGACAAAGACAGAGTTAGGTAAGGGAAGACCTTCTACAGAGGTGACATTTGACATCATAATGATCATGCTGATGGAGTGATGATAATGACATAATGACAATGAGGAAGACAGTTATAAAAGAAGTAGCCAAACGTTAAGCAGAAAGTTGCTGGGTACTGAGTGCAGCTCTGTAATATCCCTGCTATGTAGTGCTGATTCCCTAGAACAAGTCGTTTCTTGTATCTAATTTGTTAAATGCTTGAATAAAAGATTGTACAAAAATGTGAGCATAGCACCATTAGTACTGTTCCTGGTTCTATTACATTTTGTTCTTTTCCAAATTGCTTGTTTACTCTTTTAAAAAAAATACATCATTTATACTTTCTAGGATAGATCTCAATGTATTTTGAATAAGATCATGGCCATCACTATTACTGAGTGGGAAAGTTCATAATTCTCAAGGAAAGTAAACAGTAAGTTCTCATTTTAATGAAGACTGTGACCTACAGCAAATTGGACATGCCTAATCTCTTTTCAGCAATCCATTAAAGTTTCCAGCAGGAGACCAGCCAAGGAAGGTCCAAGTAATGATTTTCCTTGACATTAACATTATGATTTCTTCCTCTGGGTAGCTAGTTGGGTTTCTACCCTCACCCCCGCACTCCCGCCCAGGAGGCTTTAGTGGTGTGTCCTTTCCAGTATAATCCTGACACTTCCAGACATAGAGCAGAGTATATTTCTGAAGTAAGCAGTCCTCTTAGTTACTTCAAGAATGACATCATTTTTACTTCTTTTGTAAGTCATTATCTTTTGTAGTCCTAAAGCTCTTTGATTCCTCTTCCTAAATCTTTTTTTGCATCCAATAATTCCAATCACCTTTCTTCTCTTAATCTATACCCCAAATATACCCAGTAAAGATTTTTCTAATATTTCCATTTTATAAGACTAAAACAATTCCTGTTCATTTGATTTTTTTAAGATTTTCTCTTTTTTTGACATAGAGAGATCACAAGTAGGCAGAGAGAGGCAAGCAGAGAGAGAGAGGGAGAAGCAGGCTCCCCACTGAGCAGAGAGCCTGATGCAGGGCTCGATCCCAGGACCCTGAGGTCATGACCTGGGCCAAAAGCAGAGGCTTAACCCACTGAGCCACCCAGGTGCCCCATTCATGTTCATTTTAAAAGGCAAACGTCCTAGAAGAAAATCTTTAAAAAGTTGCTGTTTTTCTTGAAATACAAACTGTGAAATATATCCCAATGGATTCCCATTTGTTTATGAATAAAGACTGCAAGATAATATCTTAAAATACTGATCTTTCTGCTTTTCTTTCGTACCTTTTCTTAAAATTTCCCTCTCTATTGACAGACGCATGCAGTTGCCTCAAAGAGGCACTATATTTTTACACTATATTTTTATAGTGTACTGGAAAAAGAAGTCAATGTTGACTTTTTTACATAAACTTATATGTTAAATCAGTGATCCCCTAGTCCTGAAAAGCCAAAAACCCTTGAAAATCAATGATCATAAAAACAATTTTCCACCAGGTACCATTACCAAAACAGAAAGAACACTATTAAGCTAGTAATGGGATTTGCATAAGAAATAATTTCGGTTCAGTGTAATTTGTTTAAAAACAACTCTTCTTAACAAGTAGGGATTTCCACTCCTTTGGAAATAAGTTGTTCTCACAGATTTTTTTTGCCCACTAAAAATAAGTTGTTTGCTCATTTGAATGTTAAGGATTTATCTGTAACAGTTTCCCAAAAGGAGCAACATTCTGAACTATGTATGCATATTGAGGTCAAGATTTAGGGAGTACTTGGTGTGTGAGGGGATTGATAGGCAAAAATGACCCTTCTCAATCAGAGAGAAATTCATATTAACTACACGTACTTTACAATCTTTACGGGGCCAGAAGAGTTAATTTCAGCAACAAGCTACTACCTATTCCATAAATGGCCCAGGAATGGATGTAGGTTGGTGCCTCTTGAAGACAGAAATGTTCACTTTAAAGAGCCATGACCTGCAATGATCACCATTAATCTCCTCAGCAGGAAGGGGGACCATATTCTAGGTGCTTAGCTTAGTAACTAATCTATAGCCCATGACTCTGTTTTCTTTATTTTGCCACATCTAAAATCAACAGTTATGATGAGACCAATCTAAATTGCAGGCTTTCACTGAAAGGTTTACTCAAAGATTCTGTTCTACTCTCTTGGTCTTTGTTATGGGTTGAATTGTGACCCTCTAGAAGGTATGTTGAAGCCTTAACTCATAGTGTCTGTGAATGTGACCTTATTTGGAAGTAGGGTCTTTGCATATTTAATCAAGTTAAGATGAGGTTATTAGGATGACACCTACTCCATTACTGGTGTCCTTATAAAAAGAAGGCCATGTGAAGAAAGTCAGGAAGGGAAAGAAGATGCCATGGGACAAGACAGGCAGAGATTGGAATGATGCATCTACAAGCTAAGGAACGGCAAGGACTGTGGGTAACCCCCAGAAGCTACGAAGAGGAACAGAACGAATTCTCTCTCAGAGACCTCAAAAAGAGTCAACCCCACAGACACCTTGATTTTGGACATCCAGCTTCCAGAACTGTGAGACAGCACATTTTTTCTGTTTTAACTGTCAGTTTATGGTACTTTGTTAGCAACCCTAGGAAACCAACACAGCCTTGGAAACCACTTCACTTAATAATCTGTATCTCCCTCATCTTCTGATCTCAAGGGGCTCAGGTGATATCAGCTCACCTTTCTGACCACATTATAGTCAGTCCCCTTGCTGTTTACTCTAATCCATCCCTGGCTAACTTCATGTCACCACTTTAGGAAAAGGATACCATCATATCTCCTTGTTTCTGGCTGCCTTAAAGATATTCTAGGCCTTAACATGAACTTCCTGGTCATTTCCCTTCTTTAAGGAAGCAAGAGTTTGCACACAAATCTTCAATCAATCTTTCATTAGTTTATTCTTTTAAAAGGCAAGGATACCTTCAAATTGTGATTATCAACTTCTAGAATTCTTTATGAATCTGTCATGAAAAACAGAGTCACCTGTGTTCAGAGAGAGACCATAGTCCATTAGATTAAACTTCTGCATTTTAATCCTGCCCCTTGGCATTGTTTTCCTTGAAACTTGGGGCAAATCACTTAATCTTTTTGTACCTCAGTCTAATAATATTGACTTACCTTATTGGGATGTCCTGAAGATTAAGTAATATTGAATGGAAAATGCTTGAGGACCATAAAGATAAATGTGAAGATTAAAAAGATGACCCTTCCTAGCCTGAGAGAGCGGTTCAGGTCTTGATTAATTCACATTACTATCTAGCCATATAGCATTCTCAAAGGATTCTTTTTTAAGATTTTTTTTTAATTTTATTTTTTATTTGACAGAGATCACAAGTAGGCAGAGAGGCAGACAGAGAGAGGGGGAAGCAGGCTCACCGCTGAGCAGAGAGCCCGATGTGGGGCTCGATCCCAGGACCCTGGGACCACGACCCGAGCCGAAGGCAGAGGCATCAACCCACTGAGCCACCCAGGAGCCCCTCTTTTTTAAGATTTTATTTATTTACTTGACACAGAAAGAAAGACAGTGAGAGGGAACACAAGCAAGAGGAATAGGAGTGGGAGAGGGAGAAACAGGCTTCCTGCCAAACAGGGAGCCCGATACGGAGCTCGGTCCCAGGACTCTGGGATCATGACCTGAGCCGAAGGCAGATGCTTAACCAACTGAGCCACCCAGGTGCCCCTCAAAGGATTCTTCTTGAAAAAACAAGCTAGTCATTAAGTTTGGAGCAATAAAAAATCACCTTGCAAGGTAGGACTGATATATCTTTTTTCACTGATGTCACATTATTCACGTTTCAATAACTATATTAACAATAGCAGTATAAAACAATGTTTCTGCTTCCGTGCATTGCATATTCACATTACTTTTTTCTGCAGTATTTCTTAGGGTAAGAACTGTCAGAATTTATCAAGGTTCTAAGTCATAATATATTACAACTCCCAAAGCCATAGACAGACTCTATGTTTACAATAACTGAGATGTCTTCTGTGTTTTAATTCTGGTATTATGTATTAGGAGGAGAATGGGTTATTATAATTCACTTTGCATCCAAATTTACATGGCTAAAAATGGTTTTACCTTCAAGAGTGTGCAGACGGGGCCTCTGAAATCAGCCCAAATATGGAAGGTATAAGTCATGTTCTTTTATTATTTCATTTTACAAGTAGTTTGTTTGCTGCTGCTTCATTCTGTGCCCTGGTTGAACACTGTTGCTTTACTGCATTTAAACCTTGAGATTAATTTTTAGCTGCATCATTTTATTTGCTGATTTATATAATTGTATTGCTGGCACATTTCTCTTTTAAGGACCTGGGCCCCAGATACTGAGGAGAAAACAGTGAATCTAGCTTGTCTTGCATCCTCCCAGGGAGCAGGAGAGAGATGGCTGTAATAATACTCACTCTCTGGTGTTAAGGAAGAACAGCACTAAACCTGCTTTCAGTGATAGGCACACAAGTGTGGTTACCTGTCAGGACTTAGGATATTTTCTGGAAGTAGTCTCGCTGGTGGTGGGAAACCATCCTGTCCCAAGCTTGGAGCTGTGAGTGGAGTCTCCACTTGACATCCTATCCTGCCTCATCTCTCTCTTACCTGAAAAGGGTCTCCCTGAGAGACTTTGCTTTGCCATGCAACTCTCTGAAAAATATGCCCCCTTCTTTTGTATGTTTTTTAAACTTGGCTGGCAGAGAATTTTAAGTCTCTGTCAGGTCTCTAATCAGTGTGACCTTACAGTAAATAGTCCCAGAAGTCTGTTATTTTAATAGAGAGTAGTTATACTTTTCAATAATGCCCATCTATACTACCTATTGCAACAGCATTTTGTATCCAAACCTGTAAGTGGAGTATCCTCTTTTTTTTAAATGTATAGTCAAAAATTTTGAGTGAGGGAGCGCCTGGGTGACTCAGTCGGTTAAGCCGCTGCCTTCCACTCAGGTCATGATCCCAGGGTCCTGGGATCGAGTCCCATGTTGGGCTCCTTGCTCAGCGGGGAGCCTGCTTCTCTCTCTGCCTCTGCCTGCCTCTCTGCCTACTTGTGATCTATTTGTCTGTCAAATAAATAAATAAATAAAATCTTTAAAAAAAATTTTTTTAAGTGAGAAATCCAGCCACTACCAAATATTTACTAGAGTGATTTCCAAAATCGAGTACCATTAAGAATTTCTAGGGGTGCTTGCTCAAAATGTAGAGCTCCTGACATGACCCAAGAAATACTGATAGCAGGTGAATCTGCTGCAGGTGTGTGGTAGCTTGCCTCCATGATGGCTGCCTCTGGTCCCTTCCCTCCTTATCTGGGGATACCATTCCACCAGCAAGAGGTAGAGTCAGTTCTTCTACCTCTTTGAATCAGGGGTATGGCTATGACCAATAGAAGACATAGGTGTTACACTGTTACACTGGCATTTTGAGCTGGTAACTTGTGCCTGGTTTTCTTGGAATTCTCATTTTGGAAGAAGTTAGCTGCCACCAAGAAGACTAACTACCCAGAGAAAACCATGCTTTAAGAATCGGCCAGGTCATAGCTATTCCACCTTAGCTCCATGGTGAGGATATGCTTCTGGGTCAACCTAGAGTAGTGGTTTAAAGATGCAAATGGGTCCTCCTTCAAAATTAAGAACATCCCAGGATGAGCTAACTATAACGTAACCCAGATAGAGGACGCCCCATGTTCTGGTCAAGAATCACCTTGCTCTGGTGTGTGCACTTACCACCAGTAAGAACAAATGAAACCTGGAGCCCACACATCCACAAGGTATGCATAATAATTTAGTTATAAATTACATAAACACAAACGCGACTTTTAAGTGGCTGATATCACAAACAAATGGTATGAGGTGATAGAATGTATGTGAGTGTGTGTGTGTCTGTCTGTCTGCTCCCATCTCCTGGCACAGAGCTCCCAAAACCCTTGTCATTTTTTCACTGATAAGAGTACTAGGAACACCTCTTCTTCTCATATTTGTCTTTGACCCTGTCCCTGACATAGGGCTCTTAATACCCTTATAGATTCCTAGGTGATTACAGCATTAGGAGCATCTTTTTTTCAAGTGGGGTGACCCTGGGTGGGTTCCTGCATGGCTCCTGGACGGGAGCTGGTCACCAGAAGGACCACGCTGTGATAGAAGCTCAGAATTTTCCACTCCACCTGCTATCCTCCAGAGGGAGAAGAGGGTCAGAAAGTGGTATTAATAATTTGTCCTGTCTGATGAAGCCTCCATAAAAATCACAAAATATGAGGTGGAGAGCTTCCGGGTTGGAAAACAGGTGAGGTGGGGAGAGAGTGGTGTGATCAGAGATGGCATATAAGCCCCGGCCCCTTCCCACAGCCCTTGCCCTATGCATTTCTTCCATCTCTTCATTTGTATCCTTATTCAGATCTCATATCATAAACTGATAAACAGTAAGTCAACAGTTTTCTAAGTTCTGTGAGCCTCTCTAGGAAAGTAATCAAACCTGGGAAGGGGTACCTCAAATTTATAGCCACTTGGTCAGAAGCACAGGTGTAACCTGGACATGTGACTCCCATCTGAAGCAGAGGCCATCTTGTGTCCTGAGCCCCAGTCTATGGGATCTAACACTATCTCCACAGAGATGGTACCAGAATTTAGTTAAATTACAGGATACCCAGCTGGTGTCGCAGAGAATTGCTTAGTGAGGGGGAAAATCCCCACTCATTTGGTGACTAGAAGTGTCAGAAGTGCCGTGTTCTGTGTGAATAGTAGAGAACATACATAGCAGGGAAGAACTGAGGTCTTCTAGTACAAATGGAAATTCTAATCACTTCTCTTCATACCCCAGAAGTTCATCTTGCACATTCCTCTTTTTATTTTCTTATTAACATATAATGTATTCTTTGCTTCAGGGGTACAGGTCTGTGAGTCATCCGTCTTACACACTTCACAGCACTCACCATAGCACATACCCTCCCCAATGTCCATCCCCCAGCCACCCCACCTTCCCTCCCCACCCCACCCCCAGCAACCCTCAGTTTGTTTCCTGAGATTAAGAGTCTCTTATGGTTTGTCTCCCTTCCCAGTCCCATCTTGTTTCATTTTTTCCCTCCCTTCCCCCACGGCCCCCCACCCTGCCTCTCAAATTCCTCATATCAGAGAGATCATATGATAATTATCTTTCTCTGATTGACTTATTTTGCTTAACATAATACCCTCTAGTTTCATCCATGTCATTGCAAATGGCAAGATTTTGGGTTTTGAAGGCTGCATGGTGTTCCATTGTATATATATATACACCACATCTTCTTTATTCATTCATCTGTTGATGGGCATCTAGGTTCTTTCCGCAGTTAGGCTGTTGTGCACATTGTTGCTATAAACATTCAGGTGCACATGCCCTTCAGATCACTACATTTGTATCTTTAGGGTAAATACCCAGTAGTGCAATTGCTGGGTCATAGGGTAGCTCTATTTTCAACTTTTTGAGGAACCTCCATGCTGTTTTCCAGAGTGGCTGCACCAGCTTTCATTCCTACCAACAGCGTAGGAGGGTTCCCCTTCCTCCGCATCCTCGCCAACATCTGTCGTTTCCTGACTTGTTAATTTGTACATCCCTCTTGGAAGCTGCTGGTGAGGGGAAGGAGGCTGGCCTCATGTTAGTCCTCAGTGTGTTTCTACAACTCCACCACTCTCAAGTAAACCTGACTTTTGCCTACTTCCATGGATTCCTCCATTTAAAAAGAAAGTCAAAATCACCTTTTATTATATGATATATTGAGGATATGCAAATATAAAGAGAATAATGTAATGAACTCCCATTGACCCATCATCCAGCTTAACAAATTATCAAAGAGTGGTCACAGTTGTTCATCTGTACAATTCCTTCCTTCCCCATTCTCCTGTCCTCAGTATGTCATTTTGAACCAAACCATATAATTAACTTACAATGTTTTATTTCACACATCTAAGAGTTAAAGACTGTTTTAACTCACATAGTACCACTATCACATCCACAAAAATTAATAGCAATTCCTTAACATTCTAAAATACCCAGTCTGTCCTCAAATGTTCACAGTTGTCTTATGTATTTTTAACTGTGCTTGCATCAAAAGTGAAAATAAAGTGGATGAATTTTAATTGGTTGTAAAGCTCCTAAATATTTTTAAAACCTTCAGCCTTCTATCTTATTTGTTGTGTTCAGATTGTTTGTGCAAGGAATTATTTTTGATTTTGATTGATTGTTTTGCTCCAGTCTTCTGTGGTCTGTGTTTTGCTGATTGCATCCCTGTGGTATTTTTTCAAATGTGTTTCCCTACATGCTGTATCTTCCAGAAAGTGGTAGTTAAATCTTTAGACTTGGTCAGATTCAAGTTCAATTGTTTTGCTTTCATTTTTTATTTGCTTTCATTTTCATTCCCCAATTCCAGGTCAGACTTCATTGATGGTTCAAGTATTAGCTATCTATTGTTGTGGGGCAAATTGCTACAAATTTAGTGGCTTAAAATAATACACATTTATTATCTCACAATATCTGTGGGACAGGAGTACCAGCGTGACTTTGCAGGTTTCCCTGCTTAAGAGTCTTACTGACTGGGACGCCTGGGTGGCTCAGTTGGTTAAGCGGCTGCCTTCGGCTCCGGTCATGATCCCAGTGTCCTGGGATCAAGTCCCCCATCGGGCTCCTTGCTCGGCAGGGAGCCTGCTTCTCTCTCTGCCTCTGCCTGCCACTCTGTCTGCCTGTGCTCACTCTCTCTGACAAATAAATAAGTAAAATCTTGGGGAAAAAGAAGAGTCTCACTGACTGCAGTCATGGTTGGCCAAGGCTCTGGTTTCATCTGAGGCTCTCTTGGGGAAGGATTTGCTTCCAGGCTCACTTAGGTTGTTGGCAGAATTCAGTTTCCTTACAGCTGCAGCACTGAGGACTCAATTTCTTGTGGGCTTTCCATTGGAGGCCACCCTCAAGATCTAGAGCCTCTCAGTTTTTTTGTTTTTTGTGGTTTTTTGCCACATGGGCCTCCCAACACAGGCCACTTCCAACAGGGCAGCTTTCTTCTTCAAATACAGCAGAGGAAAGAGACTCAGCAAGACAGATTCTACAATCTTAGCACCTATTGTCATTGACACCTCAATAATAATAATAATGATCAAGATAGCCAGTTTAGAAGCAAGTCACAAGTCACCAATGTGAAGGCATGAGCATCAAGAGACAGGGACCCTGTGGGGACTACTCTATAGCCTGTCTGCCATAGTTTGAGAACTCTGGAGAGGAATGCAGCACAGTGGAGCTTGGCAAATAACTTTCAGTTTAATATGTATTAGATGTCCCTTAGCTTTGGTCAGACTTGCCACTGTGAACTTTGCTCTGGCCACCTCGCTCTCCCTGGCTCTCCTGTATTTCCTTAGAGCTAGGTTTTGTGCTCTCTACTCTCTGGGCATCACTCCTTCTTTCTGGACTGTTTCTAAAAGTTTTCTTTTCTTATACAAAGAATTTAGTTTTCTTTGCTCCAGTATTTAATTTTCCTAGCCATTCCCTAAGGGCTATTTTCCTCCTCAGTTAAATGGCTTAGCTAAAAAAAACAAAATAAAGCAAAACAAAATACATCTGTATTTTCCGGTCTTCATTTACATGGCCAACACACTATAATTACTCTCTTTACCCTAATACTCTGCTGAATTACATATACTTTTGGAAGCTGAAACATAAAAAGTGTCATAGACAGGTAACTGGGGCAAAAGGTCTTTCCCATTCTTGATTTAGGGTAGGGCTATATGCTTTTTTAGAGTTTCTTAAAACTATAAAATTTCCCTAATATCTGAAGGGGGAATTGACTCATTGAATCAAATCTACATTATTGAACATGATGGGCTTCTACACAGACTTCTGTCTTCCCATCCAGTTACTCTAATGAAACAGGTGTTTTATCAAATAAGACAAAAGAATAAGAAAATCCTGACTCATTGATACATTTAAAATTTTGGTTCAAGAGGATAAAAAAAGCTTTTTCTCCAAAAAATACAGTGATCCTCTAATGCTAGTAAGCATCAGAATCATTCAGAGGGGTTGTCAAAGCACAGATTGCTGGGTGCCACCTCCAGTTGTTGTTGTTGTTTTTTTAAGATTTTATTTATTTGAGAGAGAGAGAGAGAGCATGCATGTGCACAAGAGCAGGAACAGAGGGAGAGGGAATGGGAGAAGCAGACTCCCCTGCTGAGTGGGGAGCCCAACACTAGGAGGGATCTTAACCTGAACCGAAGGCAGATGTTTAACTGACTGAGCTACCCAGGCATCCCCACCTGCTGATTTTTATTCAGTAAGTCTGCAGCAGGGCCCAAAACATTGCATTTCTAACAAATTGCCAAGTGGTGATGATGCTGCTGGTTGGGGACCATACTTGGAGAACCACAGCTGTATACAACTGCCCCAAATATCTCACAACCTAGCAAAATGAGGTGTGATGAAATGGGCTAGTATGTCTTCAATTTCTGAAGGCTGTGCAGCATTAGCAATAGCCACGCCACCTAGAGTAGAAGACATAAGTCCAAGTGATTACATATTCTGTATCAGTGCTACTGAGTTCCCCAGTGTTATCCCAGTTTCCTAGGGAGAGCTATAAAACTACAAGATCTGGCTGTCTTTTATCATTATTATTATTATTATTATTGAGGTGTAATTGACATACAGTATTAGTTTTAGGTGCACAACATAGTGATTTGTATACATTGATGAATGATCACCACAATAAGTCTAGTCACCATCTGTCACTATACAAAGTTAATGCAATATTATTGACTATGTTCTCCATGCTTTACATTACATTTCTCATGACTTATTTATTTTGTAATGGGAAATTTGTATTTCTGTCTTTGGAGAGTATCTGAAAGCGTGAAGAACTGAGGTATTGGTGAGTAGAACTAAATTTTATTGGGCTCAATATAGCATCACGAGAAAAGTTGAACATGACATTCTAATAAATTAGTAATCAGTCACTAGCAGTAACAGATTTTTAGTTAAAGGGCAGTCACTAAGATGTCTTTTGTAATGTTTACAGGTTTCAATACTCAGATTCATCCATTGTTACCATTTAAGAATGCCTTGTTCCTAATTTTGGCAGAAAATGGTATGCAATCACCTTTCTTACTTAGTTGGTAGTAGGTGTTTTGTTTTGTTTTGATTGTTTGATTTGCTTGTGGTTTTATAAATAAGTTTACTATTAAGGTCATTCATAAAACTATAAGTAGAAAGTAAATCCCTGAGACCTAGAAAATCAATAAATCCCATATGGAATAAATAACCAATAATCAATCTCAGTATGAAGTAATTTCAATATCAAATATGTCTGCAAAGAATTAACTTTACTTGCCCTTCATACTTCTAAAAGAATTCTTTTCAGAAGCAGCATGCTGTGTAAAGCATATTCTTTGGAGACAGGCAAATGCCTATGGTTCTGCCAAAACCCAAAGATGAAAACCAAACCAGATCAAAATGTGTTGTAGATGCATCATTTTAAGTGTAGTGTAAGAAAAAGATGTATTTTCTGCTGCGTTATACAGTGAATTTTCTCTCCAATATTTCTGTTTGTTAATGTGAATAGTTAATGAGTTGTATATAAATCAGGGGAAAAGAGTGGAAAAGAAGGAGTACATTTATCCCAATGTGAATTTTATTTATTTTTCTTTTTTAGCCTCATTTATGGATCTATTTATGGATTTATTTTAATTCCAGTGTAGTTAACATAAGGTTAACATATAGTTAATGTCAAGTGTACAAAACAGTGGTTCAGCAACTCTCTGCAGTACTCAGTGGTCATCATGAGAAGTGTACCTTAATCCCCTTCACCTATTCCCTGTATTTTATCCATCACCCCATCCACCTCCCTTCTTGTAAATGTTCTCTACAGTGAAGAGTCTGGTTTGGGTTTGTCTCTTTTCTCTATGTTTGTTTCTTAGATTCCACATATGAGTAAAATCATATGGTATTTGTCTTTCTCTGACTGACCTATTTCACTTAGCATTATATTCTCCAGATCCATACATGTTCTTGCAAATGGCAAGATTTCATTATTTTTTATGGCTGAGTAATATTCCAGTTTGTCAGTCTCTAATTTGGCTATTATTACAAATAATGCTTTTCTTCTCTCCTTCCTTCCTTCCTTCTTTCATTCCTCCATCCACTCATACATTTAGCATTTTTTCAGTGCCTCTCTTGTGCCTGGTACCATTTCCTATCAACTGAGTTTGCATTCATGTAAAAAAAAAAAAAAGATATTTTCCCTTTTTTTAATTGAGTTCACATTCTATTTTAACCATATTGCCGCTAGGGAGAGTAAGAATGGTTTAAATACAATGCTAATACAAATGTTTGCATAGTGATCTACTGGATGTCTATCCCAAATTTGTTATGGTGTTTCTTTTCTTCTTTCTTTCTCTATAATTTTTTATTAACTTATAATGTACTATTTGCTTCAGGGGTACAGGTGTGTGAATCATCAGTCTTACACAGTTCACAGCCCTCACCACAGCACATACCTGCTATGGTGTTTCTTATATATCTGACTTTAATTACAAGAACAGTTGTAAGAAGCATATTGAAGTTGATAATGATATACTTTCATACAATCTGGATTCTGTAATTTGACATATGTAAAATAATTTTTAGAGCTAAAATTTCTTAATATTAATGTTATCTGTAATATGACTCTATATGTATATACTGCCTCATATATATTCAAAGAACTCTAATTATTCCCAGTCCCTATGCTTAAAGGAAATTGAATCTTTGGATCAGTAGTTCTAAACCAGGGGTGATTTTGCCCTACTCCCTGCTCCTCAACATTCCCCTGAAAAGTGCCAGTTAGAGACATTTGGCAATGTTTGGAAATGTATTTGGTTGTCATTAGTGGCATCTGGTGGATAGAGGCCAGGGACACTACCAAACATCCTACAATATACAGGGGAGCATACCCCACCCCCACACCCCAAAAAAATGTCCTGCCCAAATTGTCAGTAGCACTGAGGTAGAAAAACCCTGCTCTCACTAATGAAAGAGTTTATTTCCTTCTTTACATTTTCTTTTTCCTTTGTCTCCACACTTCACTTTTTTAAGTTTAACTCCACTGGTTTTTCTGAGCACTCCTTTATTTACATTTCCCCCAAATCCACTGTTAAGCCATGATGGGGGATACAAAGACATAAAATAGGCTGTCTGACCTCTAATTCACATCTGATTTTAAGAACCTACCTGACATCTGCCTGGAGGATTATTTGACTTTCTGAAAAGGACGAGTGACCCATCAAAACATTCCTCTGGGTGATGAGACCTAGAGATCTTTTGTGCATTCTGCCCATCTTTCCAGTTTCCTCTATCTCCCAATGAATGCCATTTTGCACGGTAGAAGTCTGGTTCTGAATTCTCCGGAAGATAAAAATGCAGTTCTATTGTTCAGATTGCATTAAAGGCAGAACCATGTGGGGGTGAGAAGGACAGGAAAATACGACCCTTTGTAATCATAATGTGGGGGAAATGTTTGGCTTAATAACAGGTTACAAAATAGATTTCTTAATCTAAAACGATAAAATCTCTTGAATAAGGGCAAACTGATACTTCAGATCATGTACAAATAAGGCAATATTTAGTTGCATTGTAATCCTAGGATACATCAAACAGCTAACCCTTTCTTGTCTGCTGTTAGTCACGTTGATACTCTGACAATACAAAGATCCTCCTCCTTTGCACCCGAAATGGCAATGAGTTGCATCAAGAAGAGAAAATAACATCAGAATTGTGCAATAAATCCCTACCTGAACAAATATAGGTGTATTTTGACTGCATTTGGCTGAGAAAATATAGAGACACAGAAAAGCTAGGTATGAACAAAGAAAAGTTAGTGTTTTTCATCATCAGTCACTACTGCACATACTCTGTGTGTGTGTGTGTGTGTGTGTTGTATACACTCACATATATTCTGTATTATCCAGAAACACCCATATAATGAAGACACCCTGCCTGAACTTCTGCAAAGAGCTGATTAAGTGGTTCACAATGGTGCAGTGTGCTATTTGCTCTTATCCTCAATTTTCCTGATGATTCACCTAGAATATGGCTATCTATCTAGAAACAGCTAAAATTAACAGAACAATTTAGAAAACCCACTGAGCTAGAGTTGCATAGTGCAGACTAAAAGAAGGGAGGAAGATGGGTGACTCAGGGGATTCTTAATGGAATCCTAAGCCTTTCTTTTCCAGACTCCCTCAATTTATGGGTGAGGCAGTGTTCTCTTGGATACTTCCAAAGTGCTTTTTTGGACAACTCATTACTGCAAATTAGGGGAGACAGATAGCAGGTGTGGTGTTTCAGGAGATAGTCAGGAACAGAGGCCAAATTTCCCACTCTAGATTGCTGGTGTTTAGAAACGTGCTTTACTGGGACTCCCATCAGAGGCTCAAGGGCTGGTATAGTATTTGCTGTCCCTGGGAGGCCCCCTCCAATGCTCATAAGGTCCCTCCCTAAATCAACCCCAAGGTCCAAAAGAGGTTCTTAAAAAATCCTTTGGTCTGAAGACATAATGATACAGTGATTCCTCCCAGAGCAGCTTGCATCAGGAGGAAGTTGGGGGCTAAAATGCCCCCCACAGTCACACCTGATAATCTCCAAGCAGGGAGCCAACCCAGGGCAGGGGTCATTTTCTGTGAGCTCCCCACCTCCAAAGACTTGTCAGGTTCAGACCCCAGCATTGGAGTGAGTAGTCACAAGATCTGGAATAGTTCAGACATTTAGAAATCTGAAACAGGGGTACTGTGTACTTTTCCTAAAGTAAATAATCATAATTTGTGCAAGGCTTTCACAAGAGCCCAGTCACCCTACATTGGTATCCCAGAGAAAAGTGGATGGTGGCTGGGCATTTGACGAAAGATGTTCAAAATTTAATCTTGTTGTTATGGGGACAAATTCTCCCTTTAGTTCATGACCATAAATCTGACGTGTGCCTGGCAGCCAAAATGTGATCAAGAAAGAAGAGGTTCTGGAGATGACTATGAAAAGCTGTTGGCCCTACGTAGTATCCATAGCCAATATCTGGTGGCTAGACTGTGGTCTGCATTGGACAGCAGGGCCAACAGTCAGGAAGACAAGCTAGATATGTTGTAGAGGGGAACAAAAGCAAGCTACGTTGATCAATCACCACATCTCAGAAGAACAATTTTGGGGGCACCTGGTGGCTCAGTCGTTAAGCATCTGCCTTCGGCTCAGGTCATGATCCCAGGGTCCTGGGATTGAGCCCCACGTCGGGCTCCCTGTTCAGTGGGAAACCTGCTTCTCCTTCTCCTACTCCCACTGCTTATGTTCCCTCTCTCTCTATCTCTCTCTGTCAAATAAATAACTCTTTTGAAAAAAAAACAACTTTTTTTTTGTTAAAGGTTAAATATTTTGAGAAGTTTTACTGCAGAGAGAAGCAGAGAAATGCCTTATTAGCTGGGTGATAAGAGAGGCCAAGGGAAGTTTTTAAAATAAATATTAATTTTTTATTTGAGTATAGTTGACGCAATGTTACATCAGTTTGAGGTGTACAACATAGTGATTTGACAAGTCTGTACCCTATGCTGTTCTCGCCACAGATGTAGCTACCATCTGCTACCACACAACATTATATCATACCATTAACTATATTCCTTATGCTGTATCTTTCATCCCTGTGACTTATTCATTCCATAATGGGAACCTATATCTCTCACTCTCCTTCAGTCATTTTGCCCATTTCCTTCCTTCTCTCTGGCCACCATTAGTTTGTTCTCTGTATTTATGGGTCTGTTCCTGTTTTTGTTTGTTTTGTTTTGCTTTATATCACACATATAAGTGAAATCATATGGTATTTATCTTTCTCTGTCTGCTCACTTCACTTAGCATGATGCTCTCTAGATCCACCCATGTTGTTGCAAATAGCAAGATCCAATTCCTTTTTATGGCTGAGTAAAATTATATATATATATACACATATATATACATACACACATACATATATGGAGTATATATATGCATAATATACTTATAAGTATATACTATAAATAGGCATATAAATAAATATTTATTTATTTATTTATTTATTTTTACCACTCCTTTATCCCTTCATCTACTGATAGACACTTAGGTTGCTTCCATATCTTGGCTATTGTAAATAATGCTGTAGTAAATATAAGGTTACATATATCTTTTTGAATTAGCATTTTTGTTTTCCTTGGGTAAATACCCAGTAGTGGAATTTGTGTATCATGTGGTATGTCCATTTTTAATATTTTGAGGAACCTTCATTATGTTTTCCACAGGGACTTCACCGAATTTGCTTTCCCACTAAAAGTGCTTGACGGTTCTTTTTTATTTACAGAAGGGAAGTTTTGTTATTTGCTTTATTTTTTAAGTTGGAAGAATAAAAATGTGTTCAGATGCTAATGGGGGATGATCCAGTAGAGAGGGTGCAGTTGAAGCTGGAAAGTAAGGGGAATCCAGAGTGTCTCATGCTTTGTCTCCCTTTCTGATTTCTTGCCCTTCAGTTCCCCCCCCTTCCCCTGTGGTCCTCTGCTCTACTCCTTGAATTCCACATGTGTGTAAAACAATATGATAATTGTCTTTCTCAGCATGAGCACTGGGTGTTAAACACAGCTAATGAATCGTTGAACACTACAGCAAAAACTGATGATGTACCATATTCTGGTTAACTGAACATAATAGGAAAAATAAATAAAAATAAAATCTTTCAGTATCAGAATACAAAAAACAGAAAAAGAAAGAAAACTAAGGGGAGAATTTCTGGAGCAATGTGTTTGGATAGAAAAGAAGAGAGAGAATCCAGCACACTAGAGGCACTAGCTTTAGAAGGACTCCACCCTGTTAACTACTTCCACAGCCACCAACTGGCCCAAGCTCTCATCGTCTCTTCCCTGGATGACTGCAGTAGCTCCTAACTAGTCTCCCTGCTTCTACCCTTTAACCGCCTGTAAACTGTTCTCAGGACAGCATTCAGAGTGATCTTTATAAAAAGTATGTCAGATCAGGTCATCCCAGTGCTCCAAACCCTCCAATGGACCTCATTTCACTAGGAGAAAAGTCAAAGTCCTTGCAATGATACACCAGGTACTTGATGATCTGGTTCTTCATGTGTCTATAATCTTCTTCTCTCTCTCTCTCTCTCTCTGTCTCTCTTTTCTCTCACTCTCTTCTTTCTAAACTTCTTGACGTTTCCTGGAACTCCCTGGAATCCCCTGCCACAGGACCTTTGCTCTATCTTTTGCCTCTGAGTAGGACACTCTTATCCCAGATATTTCCTCATCCGACTCCCTCTCTTGCTTCAAGCTTTGGTTCATGTCTCAGATTCTTAATGAGGCCTGCCATGACCACTTGGCTAAAATTGTAACCTTAGTCCCATCCTCCCATCTCCCTCACAGTGTTCCATTTTTTCTTTTTCCCATATATACTTATACCTTCTAAAGACAATGTAATTGACTATTTTCTTATGTTTGTACTACTGTGTTGCCTCTTTTCCCCAGGTAGTATGTGAGCTCCAAGAGAGTTAGATCCATGAGTGTATCTCGGGCTCCTTAAAACCATGTCTGGAGCATAGTAGGTAGTCAATAAATATTTGTAAGATGAATTAATATATTTAGCTATCAGAAAAACTCTAGGGGCGCCTGGGTGGCTCAGTGGGTTAAAGCCTCTGCCTTCGGCTCAGGTCATGATCCCGGGATCCTGGGATCGAGCCCCACATCGGGCTCTCTGCTCGGCGGGGAGCCTGCTTCCCCCTCTCTCTCTTCTCTCTGCCTGCCTCTCTGCCTACTTGTGATCTCTGTCTGTCAAATAAATAAATAAAATCTTTAAAAAAAAAGAAAAACTCTAGGAAGCTCTCTGAAGATTTATGAAAGAGAATCAGAAACTGCCTCTTTGTGCCAGGTAAAATATATTGTTCTCTG
The DNA here is from genome assembly GCA_003697995.1 of Taxidea taxus jeffersonii. NCBI lineage: Eukaryota > Metazoa > Chordata > Mammalia > Carnivora > Mustelidae > Taxidea > Taxidea taxus. The sequence continues at coordinate 11,163 of RCUC01131919.1, read as the reverse complement.
TAAATCTTGTCAAGGTGCGTCTGCTAAGCTGCAACAAATTAATCTGAAAGCTAAAGGCTCTGTGTGATATTTTTATCTAACCCTTTTGCATTCAATGCAAAGCACATTCATCAAATAAATATTTATAAGAACCTTCACACGTGCTCAGCACTTACCGATTTGTAATTGCATTTTGTTAAGCCTCCCAACCTTGTGAGGTAGGCATTATGATCTGCATTTAATTGATAAAGAAAATGAAATTCCGAAGAGTCCAATGACTTGCTCAAATTCTTATAAAATTAGTAAATGGTGGACCCAGAACTCAAGAACAGGCTTTCTTATATCCATATTAGGAAGCACCTTTATATCCACCGGCTATAACTTCACTGTATGACATGGAGAAATAGCTCATGTAACAGCAAATTGGCTAACTTCATACTGATGAAACTTGAGTTCAAATTGGTAGTTTGAGAGCCTTTGTATCAAATTTTAACTAAGTATCTATATATCCATTTATCCATCTATGTATCTTTCTATCATCCATGCATACACACATTTGTTGAATATTTGCACCAGGCATGATGTTAAATGCTATGCAAATATTATCTCATTCATATCTCATCCCAACACTATAGTCAAGATATTCCATTTTACAGACGGGAAAACTGAGGCACAGAGAAGTTAAATAACTTGCCCAGGCTGACATCAGAATGAGCCACAGTGTAAACCTAGAAAGTCTAGCTACACAGTGTTCCTAACCAACACAACATACATTTTCCTTCCTCAGTTAATGCTGGTAGGTTTGATAATCTTAACCAGGTAGTATGTAGAGAGAAATCATTTCTGAACTGCTTTGCTTTATACCTGAAAAAATATGGGTGTTTTTTAAAGTGCCTTTGACGGGTGTTGTGCTCTAGGGCTAGTTGCTGACCAGTCCCATTGTCCTGGGTGGGACTGACACACAGTCTCTCCTGCAGTGAGGTCAGAAACACCACCCTGCCACAGCTCCTCTTTGCTTTTGGAACCCTGCCTCTGATGTAAGCGTTCAGTTTTCAGACACCTGCCTCAGTGACTCCCCAGACTGGTCATTGTCAACCCAGTTCCTGGAGGCTGAGCACAGCATACCAATATTCTTTGTCAAAAGATACATTATTTTAAATATGGTTAAAATGTCTTCATCGGTTCAAACATTTTCTACTCTTTGCCATCCTCATACCTAATGACACTTTAATCTGAGCAGTTTGGAATGGGTGAGTGCAAAGAGAGAAAGATAAAATATCAAATTCGGATTGCAGATATGGACATGTGAAGAGATGAGCATCTAGAAAAGCAATCCAAACTATACTCCAGAAATCTCTTTGCACTCAGAACCTGACCAGAATTTTAGAGTTCGAGAGCTAAGCTTCTCTGGCTCTGTAGGCAATATTTTTTACTCCTTCTCTTTGCTGGCCTGTTAATTACCACTGGAGGAAATAGAGAATGGAGGAAAACAATATTCTTCTTTTTAAGAGATCAAAATAGTACATATAACAATGTCTCTGGGGCTTCTATCAATTTATGATATAGGCATTCTGCATTTATCTGGATTTATCAATAAAAGAGCAGCCAGAGAAGTTTCTGTCACCTAAATTAATGAAACTATAAGTAGATTGGATGAGACAAACCTAATAATTAATCTAAAACAAGTGCAAACCCATTCCCTTAAGTGGTTACCGAAATAGTTTCTTTCTGAAGGCTGTCTGGCTTTTATTGGGCTACTCCACTGAATTTTCATTAGACTCATCTTGATTTTTTTTAACCGCCAGTTTTCTGGCCACTAATTCATTTAGCAAACATTTTATTGAACATCACCTATATTCTAGAAGTTGTGTTTCGCATCAGGGACACAGAGATGAATTAAAACCGGTTCCAACCCTGAGGGACTTATGGCCTCATGAAAAAAGAACCACCCTAACATAATTATACTATAATGTGATAACTAGAGGGATAGAGCTAGTTATATATGAACCTGTGCCTTATAGGACTATTTTAAATCAGACAATTTCTGCTGCATATGAAAGCAAATTAGAAATAGACTACTGTGTGCAAAACTGTTTTACAAGCTACACAATGAATAGAGCCATGCTTTATTAATCTCAGTAACAGAAAAGAAAAAGAACCCATAATCTTATAACTTTAAAAAAAATCAGATCATTAGATATCAGGTGTGGAATTACTTCATTATCCTAGCCATAGTTTTAAAAATAGCACTTTATACAATATACTTTGTTATTTTTTAATTCTTAATTACCAAGTTTTAATCAACTTCACACCTCTGGTTCTTCTGAATCATAATAGATTTTTCTGTCTTCCTCTTTCTGACCAGCTATCTATTTTTAAGTTTGTATTTATGTTTATTTGTTCAGAATATAGATTTGTTTCTGCCTGCCCGATTTTGAAGTGCTCAAATATTATTTTCATGAAATCTTTGCATTGTTACTGATTGGCAGACAAGTAGACTTATCAAACTGCAGAGTTAACAGGCTAATCTTGGTTCTCCTTCCTTTTAGTGACAGCACACCGGTGTTATTCAGCCAGAGGTGGGATGTCAAGGCACTGCTTAAACCCAGTTTAAGCCTCTTCCACTCTCTGGGGGGGGGGGTGTATGAGTTATATGCTTTCCTGGTAAGGAAAGTTCCTGTACTTCGCCTGTACTTCTCCATTTTGCATACAGAAACTACTGAAGCAGGGGGAAGGAGAGGGAAATAACAGATCTTGGCAGGTTCTTGGCAAGGATGGGAACATATGTAGAACTAGGAGGAGGGGGAAATTCTCTCTTTTTTTTTTTTTAAGATTTTATTTATTTATTTGTCAGAGAGAGAGAGGGAGTGAGAGCGAGTGAGCACAGGCAGACAGAGTGGCAGGCAGAGGCAGAGGGAGAAGCAGGCTCCCCGCTGAGCAAGGAGCCCGATGTGGGACTCGATCCCAGGACGCTGGGGTCATGACCTGAGCCGAAGACAGCCGCTTAACCAACTGAGCCACCCAGGCATCCCAAGGGGGAAATTCTCTTGATCTACTCATATGTGTTCACATGTGCATAGTCAATGTGCTGATGTGATTTTCTAGACATACTCAAGTAGAGACTTGAAATTTGCAGTGCTCCTCAGAGGAGAGGAAGTGAGACAGATATGGAAGGAGGATGAAGGGGAAAGACAGAGAAGTGGCAGGCAGGGGCCCTGGAGCGAAAGACAGCCAGAGGAAACAATCAAAACTGGGTTCCATAAGGCATTTTAGAGAAGAAATTTACCTTTAACACCCACATTGTAGTTTTTAACCGTACTGCAGTACAGAAAGCAACCTTGTATTTGAGACTGTTTAGGAACACACAAGTGAAAGGATCTACGATGCACATTAAAGTCATCTTGAGTCTCAAAAGAGAATAGCCACAGTACCAGAAGCACAGGACTCAGGTTTCAATGGAAAAAGAACATCAGGGCAGAGCCAAGATGGCCATGCCATGGGAGGACCCTAGCCTTGTCTCGCCTCTTGAACACAGCTAGGTAACTATGAAATCATCCTGAGTACCCAAGAAATTGACATGAGGACTGATAGAACAAATTGCACAGTTAGAAGGAGAGAAAAGTCCATTTCGAGAAAGGTAGGAAGAACAGAGACATAGTTGGGAGGAGAAACAGATCACTAATATCACCCTCACTGGGCAAAAACTGAGAGCTTCTCCTCTCTTGTCAGGATCAAGAAAGGGATGTCCACTCTCACCACCATTATTAAACATAGTACTGGAAGTCTTAGCCTCAGCAATGAGACAACACAAAGAAATAAAAGGCAACCAGATCAGCAAGGAGGAAGTCAAACTTACACTATTTGCAGATGACATGATACTCTATATTGAAAACCCAAAAGACTTCACCAAAAAAATTGCTAGAACTGATATGAATTCAGGATACAAAATCAATGTTCAGAAATCTGTTGCATTTCTATACACCACTAATGAAGCAGCAAAAAGAGAAATCAAGGAATCAGTCCTATTTAAAATTGCACCAAAAACAACAAGATACTTATGAATAAGCCTAACCAAAGAGGTAAAAGATCATACTCTGAAAACTATAAAATACTGATGAAAGAAATTGAAGATGACACAAAGCAATGGAAAAACCTTCCATGTTCATGGATTGGAAAAATAATTTTTTTTTATTTTGTTAGTTACCAAACAGTACTTCATTAGTTTTGATGCAGTGTTCCATGATTCGTTGTTTGCTTATAACACCCAGTGCTCATTGCAATACATGCCCTCCCTAATACCCATCACCAGGCTCACCCATGCCCTCACCCCCTCTGAAACTACTTCCCCCTGTGAAACCCTCAGTTTGTTTCCTGGCGTCCATAATCTCTCATGGTTTGTCTGCCCCTCTGATTTCCCACCCTTCATTTTTCCCTTCTCCTAATGTCTTCCATGTTATTCTTTATGTTCCACTTACAAGTGAAACCACATGTTACTTGTCTCTCTCTGCTTGACTTATTTCACTTAGCATAATCCCCTCCAGTCCCATCCATGTTGATGCAAGTTGTGGGTATTCATCCTTTCTGATGGCTGAGTAATATTCCATTGTGTATATGGACCACATCTTCTTTATCCATTTGATTGTTGAAGGGCATCTCAGCTCCTTCCACAGATTGGCTAGTGTAGACATTGTTGCTATGAACATTGGAGTTCATGTGTCCCTTTTTTTCACTACATCAGTATCTTTAGGGTAAATACCCAGTAGTACAATTGCTGGGTCATAGGGTAGCTCTATTTTTAACTTTTTTTTAGTAATTATTTTTATTAACATATAATGTATTATTTGCCCCAGGGGTACAGGTTTGTGAATCATCAGGCTTATGCATTTCACAGCAATCACCATAACACATATCCTCCCCAATGTCCATATATTTTTAGCTTTTTGAGGAACCTCCATAGTGTTTTCCAAAGTGGCTGTACCAACTTGCATTCCAACCAACAGTGTAAGAGGGTTCCCCTTTATCCACATCCTCTCCAACATTTGTTGTTTCCTGCTGTGTTAATTTTTGTCATTCTAACTGGTGTAAGGTGGTATCACAATGTGGTTTTGATTTGAATTTTCCTGATGACTAAAGATGTTGAACATTTTTTCATGTGTCTGTTAGCCATTTTGTGTTGGAAGAACAAACATTGTTAAAATGTCTCTACTACCCAAAGTAATCTACATATTTAGTGCAATACCTATCAAAAGACCACCAGCATTTTTCACAGAGCTAGAACAAACAATGCTGAAATATGTATAGAACCACAAAAGACTCCAAATAGCCAAAGCAATCTTGAAAAAGAAAAGCAAATCTGGAGACATCACAATTCTGGACTTCAAGTTATATTACAAAGCTGTAGTGATCAAGATGGTGTGGTACTTGCACAAAAATAGACACATAGATCAATGGAACAGAATAGAAAACTCAAATATGGACCCACAACTATATGGCCAACTAATCTTCAACAAGGCAGGAAAGTATATCCAGTGGAAAAAAGGCTCTTCAACAAATGGTGTTGGAAAAAAAGGATAGCTACGTGTGAAAGAGTGAAACTGGATTACTTTATTATACCATATACAAAAATAAATTCAAAATAGATGAAAGACCTACATGTGAGACAGGAAACCATCAAAATCCTAAAGAACACAAGCAGAATCTTCTGTGACATCAGCCATAGCAAATTCCTACAAGATATGTCTCCTGATGCAAGGAAAATAAAAGCAAAAATGAACTATTGGGACTTCATCAAGATAAAAAGCTTTTGCACTGTAAAGGAAACAATCAATAAAGCTAAAAGGCAACCTACAGAAGGGAGGAGATATTAGCAAATGACATATCTGATAAAGGGTCAGTATCCAAAGTATATAAAGAACTTATAAAACTCAACACTCAAAAAACAAATAATTTAGTTTAAAATGGGCAGAAGATATGAATAGACATTTTTCCAAAGAAGACATTCAGATGACCAACAGACACATGAAAAGATGCTCAGTGTCACTCATCTTCAGGGAAATACAAATCAAAACCACAGTGAGGTATCACCTCATACCTGTCAGAACAGCTAAAATTAACAACAAGGAAACAACAGGTGTTGACGAGGATCCAGAGAAAGGGGAACAGTCTTATGCTGTTGGTGGGAATGCAAGCTGGTTCAGCCACTCTGGAAAATAGCATGGAGGCTCCTCAGAAAGTTAAAAAATAGAACTACCCAGCAATTGCATTACTAGGTATTTACCCAAAGGATACAAAAATACTGATTCAAGGGATACGTGCACCCTGATGTTTATAGCAGCACTATCAACAATAACCAAATTACAGAAAGAACCCAAATGTCCATCGACTGATGAACAGATAAAAATGTGAGATATCTATACCTAGAGATATATATACACATACACAATGGAATATTACTCAGCCATAAAAGAATGAAATCTTGCATTTGCAACAATGTGGATGGATCAAATGGTGAATCAGATCAAATGGTGGTTCTACCTGTAAACCACACTTGTAGTGAGAGATACTGATAAATCAGACAGCTCAGCTGGTTTGAGTCTCTGCTAATGAAACCATTTATGAGTTTACCTTTCATGCCAGGTGTTTCCCCTTGTGCAGAGGAGAATTCTATGTCAAAGTCGGGGCCACTCCCAAATGAATGATACAGAGCAATGCAAAGTCCTACTACGTTCCAAGCCCTGGCAAATGTTGCTCCTTCTGCCTGAACTCAGTCCCTGCCTCCCCACCCCAGATGAAGTGTACTATCACCCAGCTGGTAAGACTCAGCAGAGAAGTTACCTCTCCCTAAATCTTGGTATGCTCCCCACTCTAGAGAGAATGTCTTTTCCTTCACTCTCCCCCCTATCCCACTGTGCTCTACTTGGACTTGAGTCGCTGCTCATGAAGGCCTGTAGGGAAAGTCATCCACAGTAAATGTATAATGCTGGGGTAATTAGTAAGGACTTTTAAAGGGAAAAATCGTTCTAACATCCAACTAATTAGCGTTCTGTAATACTTGATTACATTGCACTGTTATGCTTGTATCACATGCCATGCTCTGTGTATGATGCAGTGAATCATTCCACGTCCAGGGACCCCGTCTTCTCATCTTATCCTTGAACCCCAGGTCCTTCTGTAACAGAAGTTTATTTATAAATGTGTGTTACAAAAATAAATAAATAGGTGGATGAACAGATGGTTGGATGAAAAGATAGATAAATCTCTTGCACCCAAATACCTGTAGTTTCCCCAGAAAAGGCAAGGCTTCTTGTGGTTGCTGTATTTTGCTTTAAAAAAAAAAGTCAGTGGATGGAGATGAAAATATTTATTTGTGAACTAAGGTAAAACTGAAAAGGAACTTCTTAGGACCAGCCTTGTCCACAATCATAAAATACATCTTATATAAACCTCTCATAAAGGAGAATAAGAAAGAGATTGTGGATGGATTAGTGACAACCTATCATCAAAAGGAAGTAAAACCAAAAGTCTAGAGGTTAAGTTAGATCAGTTTTGTGGTGGAAAGAGTACTTCCATTTAGAAGATGTATTTGTGTGGGAAATATATTTATTTCCTATACAAAATTTTTATGTAAAGTTATATATATATGTGTATATACATATGTATACATGTATACATATATGTATGTACATATATACATGTGTATATGTACATACATATATGTATACATATATGTATATATGTATGTGTACATATACATATGTATATACATATATATATATATGAACTGAGAACAGGACATGCCTTGTAATACATGGGGATCCAGTGCAAAATGAAAATGCAGAGCCCAAATTCACAACTTATTCAGAATTTTAAGGCAGTGACAGTAGAGCATTAAACCCATCTCAGAGTCCTTTGAAGTGTAAGTCCCACATGACTGTATGGTTGGCATACCAGGAATTCAGCCCTACGATTATTCCTTTTTCTACATTCTTTAGATATAATGCATTTTTGTTTGTTTACAATTATATATGGTTGTCTGTCATGCTATCTTCAACTGGAGGATATAGAATGTCAGGGATTATATTATATGGACATGTTCCACTTTGTGGCTGTTTTATATACTATTTATATCCTCCAATACTAATGTTTTTTTTGTTCCACTCATCAAGATTGTTTATATAGGGTCCTGGCGTGGCATGTAGTAAACTCTTGATAAACGTTTAAAACAAAAAAATTATCAGGGCACCTGAGTGGCTCAGTGGGTTAAAGCCTCTGCCTTTGGCTAAGGTTGTGGTCCCAGGGTCCTGGGATCGAGCCCCGCATCGGGCTCTCAGCTCAGCGGGGACCTGCTTCCCCCTCTCTCTCTGCCTGCCTCTCTGCCTACTTGTGATCTCTCTCTGTCAAATAAATAAATAAAATCTTTTTAAAAAAACGTTATCTATTCTCATCTTAATAAAATAAAAGTCTCATCAGCATCCATGGATATTGGCAAATAGAGGTATTAGTGAATGATAAATTTACCATACAATATGCATTTATATATATAAACTTCCAAATACATATGGTAGTGTTTGGGAGCTATATTCTAAAACCTTCCTTCAATTAAGACCAAGGTTAAATATTGCATTTTATAAGAAGTTCTAATGACGTCAATTATATCTTAGTTCCACCTTTCAAGGCACATGTACAAAGGAATGAAAAATGACATTTTCTGCTCTTTGGAAGGTGCTTTTGAAGTCATGAATGTTAACTGCAGATGTTTTGCTTTGGCCCCACTCAGAACACTGATTCCTCTGTCCAGTGGTATCCAGTGAATGCTAGGAGTTTTCTGTGTGTCATTTGGGTATCAGATTCTGTGTCTGGTATTTCTTTCATCAGTTCCATTGTTCTACCTAATGTGTGACTTAATCTGACTTAGTCTGAGGCCTGTCAGATCAGCTCTAAAACATCAGCTGTAGCATTTTCTGTCGCATTTTTGTAGCATTTCTTATGTACGAGAAACTTGCTTTAATCTGCTGCTTTAATTCATCTATTATCACAACCTATCTGACACTCATTGACTAATTTTTCTCAATGCCTATGATATACCAGGTATGATATTAGACACCTGTACCTCCATCATCTAAATGCCAGAAATAACTGGGATAGATAAAGTAGAATCTTATTATAAAGAACTTAGAATATTTAAATGTTTTATTAAAACTCTGAAAAAAGGGGCGGCTTGGGTGGCTCAGTGGTTAAGCCTCTGCCTTCAGCTCAGGTCATGATCCCAGGGTCCTGGGATCGAGCCCCACATCGGGCTCTCTGCTCATCGGGGAGCCTGCTTCCCCCTCTCTCTCTGCCTGCTGCTCTGCCTACTTGTGATCTCTCTCTGTATCTGTCATATAAATAAATAAAATCTTTAAAAAAAAAAACTCTGAAAAAAAGGGGTTATCTAAATAAAACGTATATTAAGGTTATTGGAAATCTAGAAATCCCATGTAAAACTCTTCTTCGTATAGCCTTGGAAGATGAGAGGATGTGAGGTCTAAGATATAGTTTTTCCTCATTAGCTCTTAGGAAAATATGCAATGGTATGTGTTTGTGGCCTCTGGGCCTAAATGGTTCCCTATCATTTATATTTCTCTTTTCATCTGATTAGCAGGTGAACCTGGCATAAAGCCCTGGAATAAGTATTTCTTACACTAAGTGGCACTGATTTATTAGACTTAGTAAAATCAGATCTCCTAAGGACTCTCATAGCAAAATTTTCAGAAGCATCATCACTGATATTGATTATGCCTTTTCACCCTAGAATCCATAGCACATAAGAACTGTGGTTTAATTTTATTTAAATTCTACCTGTTTCCTTATAAGCTGTTTGGAATAAACCAACACAGACTAAGAATAAACATTGGCAGAATGTATCTACTTTTCTTCCCAGTTGACTTCCAAAGGTTAATTCAAGGTAGCAAGCGACACATTTTGGGTTCCAAAAGAGGCATGCTGGAAGGTTTGCTTCCCAAGGAGACATGCTGGAGGACACTAGACAAAGAGTCAGTGGACTACCTGATTTCTTGAGTGTCAATGCCTTCTAAAGAGGAAGGCATCACTGCTTCCTGGTGGTGGCAGGGGGGAAGACGAGCTGGTAGGATGAGTGGAATATAGATGTGTGGTCAGAGAGATCTAGAAGAAACAACAGATTTGGACTTTAGAAATATCTTTGAGTAGGTTCTACACATGTATTGTTTATAATCTGAGCCACATTAAAATATGCTGAAAGTAAGGGAATCTCACTTAGAGACTGAAAAGATGGGGTAGAGATAAATGGAGAAGAATAAAAATTCTAGACCAGGCCTTAACTGAGTGAGGTTACATGGTATTATCTCTAAATTTATAGATATGTCAGCTAGGAATCTTTGGCTCTGAAAGACAGAAGGCTCAATTCAGACAGGCTCAACTACAGTGGAGGTTATTGGATCTCTTAATGGGAAGTCCAAGGCATACTGGGCTTTAGGATGGGTTAAATAAGCAACTTCTGCTCTACTTGTCTGCAGTTTTCTTTCTTTTTCTGCTCTTCTCGATATCAGATTCATACTTGGGCTGAGAATAAGATGATGGCAGCTGCTCTGGGTATTCTATTTATATATAACAACTTCCCCACAAAGGGAGAAAGGATCATTTCTTGAAATTCTTTGGAAATGGGATAAAAGAACAATTCTAGAAGTCTCTTCTTCAATTTCATTGGCCTGTATTGGGTCACATGCTCACTCATGAACCCATCACTGGAAAAGAGGATGGTATTCTTTCCCTATAGACTAACAAGGCACATTTCTTTCCTTTTTTTTCATGAAATATATTTTATCTTTCTGGAAAACATTCCAATATACATCAACTATTGCAAAGTTTACAATCTCTTCTTTAACAGTTTATTAATTACCTTAATTTCTAGCAGCTGTTCTGGTAAAGAAAATATAAGATGGTATTTAGTCCATTTTCCTTGAAATTAAGTAGCCTAATAGGGCCCATTTCTGAATCTGGGGTTTGGTTAACTTGAGATCCCACTGGGCCTGCACGAGAACTCTATCAGCTGTCTAACACTGGGCTGTTTTTCCCCTATTGGATTTAACGTTATATTTAAGAACATTTGAGTAGCATATTTTGTAGTGAAGTTTTCTATTGTAAGAGGGGAAAAAATAAGGGTTTCCT